>PVIY010011773.1:0-64178 GCA_004026745.1 Myrmecophaga tridactyla
GCTGCTTAGGCTGTGCTACGTTGCATTCTCTCATTTAAGCACCAGCCAATTAAGCCAAACGTCACTCATTGCAGCAGACACGCCTCCTAGCTGACTGCAGATGTAATTGGCAACAGATGAGGTTCACGTATCGTTGGCTTATGTCCGCAGCAACAAGACTAGGTATGCTCACCTGGCCAAGTTGACAACTGAATCTAACACACCCCTCCTAAAATGAACAGGGCTCATTCATGTAATCAATTAACACTGCAGATATGCTAGTGTGTGCCTTCTAAGGTGAGGCCATAAATGACATTGCCACTTCCACCTTCTTCTTTTGGATTGCTTGCTGTAGAAGTCAGCCATCATCATGCAGACACTCAAGGAGCTGTGTGTGGAGGCCCATATGGAGAAGAACTGAGATCTCCCACCAATGCTGGCACCAACTTGGCAGCTGTGGGGGCGAGCCACCTTCAAAGTGGACCCTCCCGCACTAGTTCAAACCTGCACTTGACTAAGCTCCACCAACATGGGATAGCAGACTCACATGAGAGGCACAACAATAAATAATTTAGGAGCAGCAGAAAAGGAGGAGTCAAGAATAACTTAAGCCTTCTGCCTTTGGTAAAGTGATGGATGGTGGTACCATTCACCAAGACAGGAAGAGCATAGGACAATAATTACACTCATGTTATATTATCCAGAGCCATGATAAACTATGTCCCATATGCTCTTGTTAAATAAAATTTATTTATTCAAATAAATTTTAACAAAATTAAATACATTATATTTATGAGCTAACTCATTTTATTGAGGATCTATCATGAAACAGGCACTATAAAAAAATACCGCAGAGACAAGACCAGAGGCCCAACTCAGGATCTGATAAGATGGTCAGTCTGCCCCACAGGATTATCAAGGAAACCCAGCGTTTGCTGGCAGGACCAATTCCCAATATTAAAGCAGAACCAGATGAGAGCAGAGAGCAATGCCCGCTATTTTCATGTGATCATTGCTGATTCCCCCTTTGAGGGAAGAACTTTTAAACTTGAACTATTCCTTCCAGAAGAATCCCCAATCGCAGCCCTAAAGCACGTTTCATGACCCAAATTTATAACCCTAAAATAGACAAGTTGGGAGGAAGATGTTTAGATATTTTGAAAGATAAATTTTGAAAGTCCCCAGCACTGCAGATCTGCACAGTTCTGCTATCGATCCAGGCTTTGCTAAATGAGGCCAGTCCAGATGATTCATTAACAAATGATGTAGCGGAGCAGTGGAAGTCCAATGCAGCCCAAGCCATAGAAACAGCTTGAGCATGGACTAGGCTATATGCCATGAATAACATCTAAATCGATCTGATCATCAAGTGTGTATCACATCTCCTGTGCTGCCAAGACTTCTTCCTTTTTTGTTTGCATTTAATGGACATGTCTTAGAAACATTACAGTATAAAAGCCCAGACATCTTCAGTCCTTTGATGATTAAATGCACATTAGCAAATCTATGTCTTGTCTTGATTTACTGTTGTAAAGCAAGAGCAGAGGCTAGAAGTATCATCTGGACTGTTGCGAAATGTTTAAAAGCAGCGCCCCCCTCCTGCTTTTTTATTCACTTGCCCCATCATGGTTTAAGTACAAAGCACTGGGAATGAAGGTAATCAGGGTTAGCTGCAGGGGTGTGGGTGTTTTTCTTTATTTTTATTTTTGAGGAGGGAGGTATTATTTATTTATTATTATTATTTTTAAAGTTCCTTCCCTCCCCCCACCCCTCTCCTGCCCCTTTAATGCTTAAATTAAATGCATTGGTTAAAAGCTGCTAACCAGTTGTTCTTTAGAACATACCCTCTAGCCAAATCTAACTTCATTTAGATGCTGTAGATGGGCAAGCTTGATTGTTTGATCCAAAATGGGAACATTAAACAAACATCGCAGCCCTCACTAATAACCTTGTGACTTTGCTGTCAAGTGTAGAATCCTCCTTTCCAAAAAGAAGCTTGTGACCATTTTGTATGGTTTGTCCAGAAACTTCTATAAATCTTATGTTTTAGTAAAATAATTTTTGTTACTCTACTGTGCCTTTGTACAGTTTATTTTACTGTGTGTATCTTCATTTTCCCAATGTGACAATCGTATTTAAAAATTAAACTCTGATGGAACATTCTGCTTTGGTCTTCACCATCTGACAAACTGAATGGCAAGAGGTGAAGCTTGCCAATTTCTTTTCACTGACGCAAATTTATGTTAAGCTATTACTGAACGGAGTATTTATCAGCAGGCCCTGAGCGTGCATACAGCAACAGTACATACATTTCTTTCCTCCTAGAAATTTAAAGTAAATGTGCTTATGTTTTATGATTAGTTAGGAGATCGCTGGTGTCTTGGCACAATGTTTGAAAATTACTGTAAGGAAGAGTCACAGCAAAGAAGCAGTTGTGATCGACGTGTAGGACTTTCACATGTTGGTCATACTTGTGTCTGGTGTTTAGATTGTGACCTTTTTCTTAAGTTGTGGTTGAAAACATCATATGTGACCACTGGTGTGTGCTATCAAGACTGATGTGATAATCGGGTGGCTGCCATAGCTCAGCAGGCAGAGCTCCGACCTGCCGTGCTGGAGGTCTGGAGTTCGATCCCTGGTGCCTCCTGCCCATATGCAAATTTAAAAAAAAAAAAGACTCATGTGATAATCATTTGGAGTGTGCTGAGGCATTTATCAGTCTTGCTTACAGACCTGATGAGCAAATCTCAAAGCAACCAGTTTACATAAGTGTCATTAGAAACGTTCTTCAAACTTTGAGACCATCCGATCCCCAGCTAATGATTCTCATTTTCATCCTTCCAGCATGTGCCACGGGAGCTCTTTTGTTCTTTAATTTGATATTCAGTAATTTTTTTTCTTCATTGACAGTTTCTCCCTTCCCCTGCAAAACCATACTTTCCCACCCCCTTTCATGTCTGCTTCCTGATTCTCATTATTTTTAAGTCATAAATGTATCTAGTCACAATTACGTAAATGTTAACCTGCAGGTTGGAACCTTTGTCTCTTGAATTTTCCCCACTCTTATTCTCCTAACTTCTGGAGTTTCTTCAGAATGTGGTGTATTTTATTGTGCTCCTATGTAAGATGAAGAATTACCTATTTAAATTACATTTTCAACATAAAAAAAATTTTTAAATACTGCAGATATAGCAATATTTAATACTGTAGATACTTCTCTCAAGTAGTAAGTCTGTGATTTCAAGAATCTGAAAATTATTTGTAATTTTTGTTCATTATCCCTCTCTTATTTTTCAGAATTATTCTCAAAGAAATCATCTTCAAAGGGGGAAAAGTTATGTATATATAGTTATTTCCTATAGCCATATTTATTAAAAGTAAAAAGTTAAATATAATCTAAGTAAATGTCTAATAATGAAGAATATGCTAAATAAGAGTATAATGTACAACTTATGGACTATTATCCATCCATTTAAAAGGAGAATTATGAAGACTGTGTAACTGCAACAGACTTGGTTAGCAGTTCACAAAAATTTATGATCTCCCTTCCACAGCAGAGTTGTTGCTAAGAAGCAACTACTCAACCAGGGGCTACATTTTCTAGCCCACCCTTGCATCTGGGTGTGGCAGTGTGAGTAATTTACACTGGAGTGATAAATTAGTGTGAGAATGGGGACAGAGGTGATGTATGTTACTTCTGGGCTAAGGATGTAAAGAAGCAAATATGTGTTCTCCATACTTTTTTCCCCTTCCACAGGCTGAATCCAGGTGACCAGATAACTCTATGAGATGCCAAAGCCTCAAAACAGAAGGAAGGTGTTATCAAAGAAGTCTGTCAAGAAAGTAAAAAGGCAGCCTACACAATGGGAGACAATATTTGGAAACAACATATCAGATAAGGGTCTAGTATCCAGAATATATAAAGAGATTGTTCAACTCAACAACAAAAAGACAAACAATCCATTTAAAAAATGGGCAAAAGATATGAACAGACACGTCTCAGAAGAGGAAATATAAATGGCTAAAAGGCACATGAAAAGATGCTCAACTTATCTGGCTATTAGGGAGATGCAAATCAAAACCACAATAA
Organism: Myrmecophaga tridactyla; assembly: GCA_004026745.1. Classification (NCBI taxonomy): domain Eukaryota; kingdom Metazoa; phylum Chordata; class Mammalia; order Pilosa; family Myrmecophagidae; genus Myrmecophaga; species Myrmecophaga tridactyla. Next base: position 4,070 of record PVIY010011773.1, read on the forward strand.
GTTATCATCTCACATCCACCAGAATGGCCATTATCAATAAAACAGATAATGGCAAGTGCTGGAGAGGATGTGGAGAAAGAGGCACACTTTAGAGATGGAAACAGCCCAAATGTCTATCAATAGATGAGCGGCTAAACAAGCTGTGGTATATACATACAATGGAAAGTTAACACAGCTGTAAGACAGAATAAAGTCATGAAGCATGTGACAACGTGGATGGACCTTGAGGACATTATGCTGAGATTAGCCAGAAACAAAAGGACAAATACCGTATGGCCTCACTGATATGAACTACCATTAATGAGTGAACTTGGAGAATTTTAGTTAAGAACAGAGGTTATCAGGAAATAGATATAGGGTAGAGATTGGGTAACTGGAGCTGAAGGGATACAGATTGCACAACAGGACTGATTGTAAAAATTCAGAAGTGGATAGCACAATGCTACCTAACTGTAATACAATAATGTTAGAACACTGAATGAAGCTGAATGTGAGAATGATAGAGGGAGGAGGGCTGGGGGCACATATGAAACCAGAAGGAGAGATAGACAATAAAATCTGAGATGGTATAATCTAGGAATGTCTAGACTGTACAATGATAGTGACTAAATATACAAATTTAAAAATGTTTTTGCATGAGGAAGAACAAAAAAAATAGAAGGAAGGTGGGTCACTGCTCATTGGATAGACAAAAGTCTCACCCCCGTTGGACGGCCATGTGAGTGAAAAATAATTTTCTAATGCTTTTAAGACAATAGAAATTACCTACATTTCAGGTTTATTTGTCACAACAACCTGTATTTTCTTATTTTCAGACAATGCAGTCATGCTAAATAAAAAATGCAAGATACAAAATTACTTTTATGCTATCACACAATGTAAAATTATATGCACTTCGGGGCAATGACTTGGAAGAAATACAGAAATAAAGATGTATAGTTTATTTAAGTGGGAAAATTTATAGATAAATTTTTTAAATAAATTTTTATCTTATTAAATTTCTATTATTCCTTTCATTAAAAGGGTACTATATACTGTTTAAGAAGGTAAATACACATAAGTAAGATTTCAACCTGAAATATTTTAGTTATAATTGGAGATTAACAGAAGATTAATCTGTTTCTGCAAATTTTACCTATGTGGACCTGTTCAATAATCCACCAATACCAGAAAAATGAGGTAGTGCTGGACCCAGTATGGGCATCGAGGTGGTGGGTGTCTGCCAGGTGATAAGGTAGCATGCTAAAGGGGAGGTAAGGGATGGGGCATCTAAGGAAGATGTGGGAAAATTGCTAACAACTCTCTCCCAGTTAGCCCAAGAGAAATCACATCAGAAAAGGGATGGCTTTAAAGATCTAGTAACTGATAAAACAAATACAACTTTTGGAGGCTCTGTGATGTAATGAAAAAGCACTCCACTTGCAGTTAAAAGTCCGAGATAGGAGTTTTGGCTCTACTCCATCATTCTAATTTAGGGCAGATGACTGGACTTCACTACCTTCATCTGGAAGGGCAAGGCAGTACAGGGCTGTGAAAATTCACTTGAGATTATATGAAGGAAAACTCCTGGTCAATTAGATATGATCCTTATTATGCTATTGCTTTCCCCAAATCCTATCCCCGCACCAGATTTTAAAATCCATTTTTAAACAGCAAGTTATCCCTTATTCTGCCATTCCACTTTCTGAAAAAGTTCTAGACATTCTACCCTCTGTCAATGTAGCAGACTCCATTAGTGCAAGGAAAAAAATGGTCTACTTATATAATTGGCTTTGGTTTCGTTTAAAGCATTAGCACAGACAACATCTGACTTTCATTCCTGAGTAAGACCCAGACTGCAGCCTGGGGAGTTCAAGCTGTGGCATTCTGCTGCCCCCTTGCTAACCGCCCCCCAACCCCCAGAGGGGGTACTGCACTATGGCCAACTCCCACACCACACGGTCCAGCTTTGGCCAGAGGAAGGCGGAACCCTAACTAGCCCAGCAGAAGACGCGCTCACCTAAGCGAGCTTTACCACCAATGAGGAACACCTCAGGGGAGGACCTGAGCCCACTGTCAAAACACACACATAGGAAATATGCACATGGAAACAAAGATAAGATCCCAAGATCCAACATATAAATACTATCACATAGGCTCCCACAGACACATCCGTAAGGCACACGTTTCCCCAGCCACACAGTTACCTAGGCAGACATGGAATGAAGTCACTTCTACCCACACGAGATGGTTGAAGAGGAAGAGAGGCAGAGGGGAGAAGGGTGCAGTTACCATCATTTTCCATGACGATAATGGATGATCTCTCTGTAGCTATTCTTCTAATTTTATGCTAGTGCTTTCCACAAACTTTAAACCTCACCTAGATTGTATAACTATTTTCTCCTCCCATGAATAGACACAGCAGGCCCTGAGGAATTGAATATATCTCTCCACATGCCATAGACAAGTGCCCTGAGAAAGAGAAAATTTTATTACATAAAACTCTCTCCCCACCACCTCCTTTCCTTCTAAAGGATACTAAACACAGCCAGTTTCTTTCAAAGATTTCTGTTGGCTCCTTTTTTTTTTTCGTCAAAGTTTTAATAACCACACATCTAAATTAGATTTAGTATGATTTCATTTTCTAATTAGTTCATAATAAAGTCCTAGAAAGCATAGTTGTGTAATATAAACCCTTGAACTAGGAAATCACCGAAAAGATTCCGAATTTTGACTGCCAAATGCGTCTTCCTCCAGTAACATAACACTAATAAAATTAGGAATTTTTATGTCTCAATTCTCTTAAGCCTACCCTTTATGATTCCCATTTAGCTTTTAAATAAATCATTTTTTAAAAACAGGAATCCAAAAGAAAGAAAAGAAAAAGTAAGCATAACATTCCTCAATGTCCTCCTCTCACGGTGTCAGATCCTTGTAATTCCCAAAGTGAATGAGAATGAGTGAAGAGAGCAATAAACAGAAACTTCCTTGATGGTTCACAGAGAGGGAGTGCTACAGGACCACACAGCCACCGCCACCTCCATCTATGAAGTGCTTTGGAAAGTCATATACACAAAATTGCCTGTTTCCTATCTTCTTGGTTGGAAACATAAAAGACCCCATGAAGGAAGCTCAAAGCCAAGCTGCCATGGATGGCAGGAATTCAATCTTTCAGCCTCAGCTGTCAGAGAGGAGTGCCAGCCCTTAAGAAGTGATGCACACGAGCAAGCAGGACATTGCTAAGTGGAATTTTGAGCAATAACAAGCTCCAGGCATGGATGCGGTTTTCCAAACATCAAGGGGCTTCTCCATTTGCACATGGATAATTCTGCAGCTATATGCTTTGTTACACAGATGTCAGATTGGAGCAACAGAGTTCATCCTTAACTTCCTGTATCCGTGGCAATCTTTACACACACCCTCAGGGGCTGGAGGGAGGGACGAGAGTCCATGAGAACCAAACCAAGATGGATTTCACATTCAATTCCTAACATCTGAACAAGTGCAGAAAAGTCACAGGCATCTAGAAGTTTGGGCCAAGATCTGTTCCTCAACCAGCTCCACCAGTACTCCAGGTTTTCGTTTAGAAGGAAGTCTAGTTTTCTTCAGCTGCAGATTGGAAGTGGTCAACATAGAGCTTATATTCCTCTTGGTAATTAGATAATTCAATGTTAAGAAAATGCTCTGGAATCTTACCTTAAGGTGTAGGGCCTGGATCACTAAAAAGATAAGATAAAAGAGAGAGACCCCCTTACTAACCACCCCTAGTGGATACCAAGAAAAGAATTGCAAATGTCCATTGGATCTACCTGGATCAAAAAGTAGAGTTGAGTGCCCTGAGACAAGCTGAGATTTTGGTGTCCAACCAGAAAGGGTTGAAAACTGACTGTGGGGTGGTTCAGTGGTAGAATGCTCACCTTCCATGTGGGAGACCCAGGTTCGATTCCTGAACCATGGACCCCCTGCCAAAAAAAAATTAAAAACTGACTTTGCCACCTATTGGGTATGTGACTTTAAACAAGATCCTGATCCCTCAGTGTCTCTGTTTCATTGTCTAAAAGGTGACACAGTCTTACCCCACACAGTGGGAGGTGAAAGGAGGCAGCATAGCAAAGCTCCAGTTTACAACATTCCACACTCAAGAAGCTCTCAGTATATTTCACTTTTTTTTATATTTATTTGCTGGTACCACTTATTAACAGTAATTGATTGAATTTTTATTTTTATTATACTTACCTGATTATGAAAACATTTTTTGAACATTTAGAAATTATACCTAAGCAAGAAGAAATGAAAATCTTCCATAATCCTACCACTTAAAAATGACCACCATTAACATGTTTGTGTGTATCTTTCATATGTGTTTTAGTCTCTCTCTCTTTCTCTGTCACTCTCCTTGTCTATTTCGTTTCCATATTTATATATTTTTACAAAAGGGATTATTGTACAGTCTACATCATTTGCTTAATATTTCTAGTCCCTCTCTCTCTGGTCTATCTTTTCATGTCATTGAGTATTCTTTCACAGCATGATTTTAATGGCTGTATACTATTCCATTATTTAAATGTACCAGCATATATAAACCAATCTAGTTTTTATAAGTGCAACTAAAAAATGTTTGAGGACTGTGGAAAAAAATAAACTGAAAGTATCTTTACCAATAGTTAAACATATACAGCCAATTACTTGTAATATGCTTACATAACTACAATGTCTTTCCTCTTTAACCAACAAACCTACTCTCTAAGCAAGTGCTGAAGTCCATGGTAAGGAGTGGCCAGACCATGTCTCCATTCTTGCCCTGGCCTGGATCTTCTTCTTTTACTGACCGCATCCATGCCTCTGACTTGCACTATCCCTTATTGGTATTATTCTAGCTGGCTTACTTCTAGCTTATACTGTTGTTGAGCTGGCTGCAGAATGCTGTCTTTGCACAATAGGTTTCTCCCTATGATCATAATACCTACACTGCTGTTGCCATTTCAGATCCTAACTGTGCTGAATAAAGGCATACCATTCACAATCCTAAGGAGTACTTCCTTCTGAATCACTCTCTTCAAATGGAATTCAAATGGGAATCACTTTGAGCAGTTGCACTGGGAAGAAGAGCCCTGTAGCCTTAAAAATAATATTCCCCCAGACCTTTCCCTGTTGTTGTTTCCTATTATTGGTCCATCCAACTCCCACACAAATTCTATTCATTATCATAGAAACACAGATCATTTGGGGACATTTAGTTTCCTCCTTACCTCCTTCAGCCCTATTCAGTCTTCAAACGTTTCTGACACCTGGGATTCTGTTTTACCTTCCTCTTAAATATATCCAAAGATGATATGTCTTGATCTGTTGCATGGGACGGGGGCTGTTGGGGATTGAATCATACCAGGTCCCAAACATTGGCCTGTGGGCATGAACCCATGATTAAACCGGACATATGAGGATCTTATTAGTTAAGGTGTGCCCAGACTGGCAGTGAGGGTGGACCTCATTCAGACCACCCTCATTATACGGCTGAAGTCTTAAGGGAATTGGACCCAGGGAAGAAGTCACATAGAGCAACCAGAATTTAAAAGTCAACAGAACCCATGTCAGAAAGGAGAAGAAGTTGCCATGCGCATCACCGTGTGACAGAAACACCAAGGAACCCCAAAGAGTGCCAACCAGCCAGCACATACCAACCTCAGACGGAAACAAGTCTTCTAGCTTCTGAAATCATGAGCCAATAAATTTCGTTTGTTAAGCCAACCCATTCTATGGTATTTTTTTTTTTAGCAGTCAGGAAACTATGACAGGGCATAAAAGAGTGTCTTCAACACACAAGACACAAACTGCCTAAATGCCTAAGAACATTCTCCATCCGGCACTTTTCCAGGTTGACAGATACACATCTATATCTTTATCTCACAAACAAAAAACTCAGTCTCTTTAAAGCTGTGTGTTTTCTCTGGATAGTTACAATAAATTAAAATACCCTCATATGGATTTTTAAATAAATTCCATCAGACAAATTTCTGTCTCATTGAGAAATAGTAACTGCCCATTTGCTAAATGCTCCCACCCCAGAACTAAAGACCTCTGGCAATCATAGATTTACAACTCAGCAAGATTAAACAATTTACTGTTATTTATGAGAGCAAAGCTAGGTCTTCTGTATTATATTCCACATTAGCATCTGTCACTTTACATTTGGGAGATCCTGTCTAAAAAAAGATTATGCCTCCTAACCAAACACACGTAAGACTGCAGGAACAGGCACTCTGACAAACATTTCTGACAAAATATTTTAAAGCATCACTAGCACACACAGCTGTGCATTTTCAGACTATTCAGCAGATTAGCATGGAGTCTCTTAGCCTCTGCTTGGTCTGTTCCTTTTAGTAATCACTCAGATGGTCTATTAGGCTTGAAAATCCTCATGAAATGAGCAGATCTTGCCTCAGTGAGGGGAGAGAGCAGTGGGGTGGGAGTAGGGGCATCTGCTCTTAACACATCTTAAGCCTCAGAATGGTTAAAGGTGGAAAAGAATGGCATTAACTTAGCTAATTCTTAACAGGAAATAATACACACAGGCCATGCAAAACAAGTCTTTTATGTTGAGTTAAAGTCTTATGCCAGAGCAGCTGCTGCCACCTCAAGTACCTTGCCAGAGTGTGTGTGTGTGTGTTTGCATGTGCCTGAATGTGTGTTTGTGTATGCGTGTGCTGGAAGGCTGGAAGGGATCATGACCTCAGCAGCCGCCACCCAAGTCTTAGCCATCAGCATGGAGGAATGCCAAAAGTCAAGAGGAAGCCTCACCAAAGCAACTGTGATCACCACATCAGCAGGCGCCTTCTGGTTAGTCAAGTTATTAAGATTAAAAACCACATACACATATCCTTCTTCATGTACTTTAATCGAAGACAAATATTCAAAATATTTTGACAATAACTGTGATGTAAGGATAAACAAAATAATAACCCATTACCACATTCAATCTTCCCAGCAATCCTGGGAGATGAGAAGAGCCAAGTATTATGACTTTCCCTATTCTTATGAGGAAATAAAAACCCCGGAAAGCTAGGTGATTTCCCGAAGGTCACAGAAATTACAAATGGTAACATCATGATTCAAATATAGATCTTCTCCTTCGTTCTTCATGATTCTTAACTGACGTGTTTTACTTATGAAAGCAATGCATGTGCATGTATGATTTTTTTTTTAACAAAGAGAAGCATATTAAGTAAAAAAGTGAAATATTTTTCCTCTCACCACACACACACACATATCCCAGATACATCCACTGTTAACTGTTTGGAGTTTATTCTTCCAATCCTATTTTCCATGCCTAAATGATATATATATATAAGTGGTATAATGTTATACATGATCTACTAATTATTTTTTTCACTTAAACTATCATTAACATCTTACTCATAGCACATATATGGCCATTTCCTTTATAGATTTTAATGGTATCCATTATGTGGTTGTGTCATAAATTATACCCTATTTTATACATATAGATTGTTTCCAAGTTTGTACCCTTCCACCAACAGGGTTCAAACATGAAAAATACTATGGATATTTTCCATTTTTTAAAATAGATAGGCTGTTTTTATTTATATTTATTTGATTATTAATAAGGTTGATCAATCTTTCATGTTTGTTGTTGCTGACAATGTTTCTGTTTGAAAGTTCTCGTCGATTTGGAAACACTGCTATATAATGTGGATATTATCCATTTGTTGTAAACTCTCTTCAGAGTGTTTTTTGGGGTCTTTTGCCAAGTAGAATAAGCTCTGATTTTCTGCTGTCAAATGCCTTTCACTTTCTATTAGAAATCCCTAACTAGAGAACTAGACACCTCTAGCTAAAAAACAGAAATCTTATTAGAGGAATAACAATAGAAAGGTAATAATTAAGTATTACATTTGAATAAAATACTATTAGTAGAGATTTTGTGAAAGAGAAAGACAAAAAATTCCATGACTTTAGGCCAAGAAAAAAATTTTTGGTGGTTGGTGGGGGGTACTGAATGTTTCCTGAAATTTTTCTCTTCTTAAAGATACAGAAAATATCACTCCAAAAGTTGACTCCACTAAAAACTATGAGATGAAGGACATTTGAAGACCAAGAAAATGTGGATTTTAAAAAGTCTTATGAATATTCTAAGCATTGTCTTAGTCATAACTAAAGAGAGTCAAGTGAGATGCAAGGGCCTAAAATTTTCCCTTCATAAGAGCATATTAGCCATATCTTGAGTCTTTGCAAATTAACCCTCAAAGCTTTAGGCTGACCGAAGGCACTGAAGTCCCAGCTTTCTACTTTCAATTTAAAATCAGTGGGTAATTTAGACCTATTTTCCCTGCCTACTGTTTCCAAATAATGCCATTTTAATTCTACTACAGTGTTTGTTCATGTTACTGAGATCTAATAGAAGAGTGGCCAGGAGCCAAGAGATGAGGGTTAAGGCTAGTGAATCCAATATCAATGTTTGAACTCTTCCAATAGTGGGTTCCAACTTCTGTTCCCCAAGTCTGTTGAGTAACTAGCCAACTTCCAGAGTTTCCAGAGTTCACAAAGGGCTCAAAAAGAACAGATGTTTTATAGAAAATTCTTAGGACAAGTTTCACACATAATGTTGCTGACGTGTGTCTGCCTTTTCAATAAACATCATTATGCTTTATCACAAGATTTAATAAAGCAGCTTAGTTAAAAATGCCATCTGGGTCTCTGGACATGTTAAACAAAGCTTAAAATAACCCATACAGCAACTGGGAAGGCCAGTTGTTCTCAAAACCTCCCCACTCCTTTCACTTCCCCTTAAAAAGAGTGAATGAAGACTGGAGACTAAGAGTCAAGAATGAATTGACCCAAACAGAGATAGATGGAACCAAGGACTCCCTACAGTTTGCTATTGCTCACATAATATATTTCTTTATTCCACAACTCAGCGCTGAGGATTTGGGAAGGAGACCAGAACAGAGTGACTGAAGGCTTTTTAAGGTTTTCTAATGTATCACAAATCCTGCCCTTCCTAATGCCTGGGCGGTAGCAGTTCATTCTGTTCACCTATTCTGTAGTGAACAGTAGAAAACACAGAGCTATCACTTCCCACTTCTTTTACCCTTCTCGAGCAAAATCTAAAACTACTCAACCTCAAATCTTCATATCCATACCAGGGAACAAGCTCTAGCTATGTGTGAAAGTATAGGTATCCCTCTCTCGCTTCCTTTTTCCCTCCCTACTTCCCACTCACCAGCACATCCCACTGTGTGCCACTTCCAAATCTATATTCTTTTTCTTTGCAACCAAACAAAGATTTGTTCTCCAGCTACTTCTAGTAAATGCCAGAGCAGGAGATGTATTCCCATTCTTTGGAGTGACCAGCTTTTCTTTTCTTTTCTTTTTTTTTTGCATGGGCAGGCACCAGGAATCGAACCTGGGAATCAAACCCAGGTCTCTGGCATGGCAGGCGAGAACTCTGACTGCTAAGCCACCGCGGCCCATCCTGAAGCTTTTCTTGGTCTACTGGGATCAAATACAACCTGGGCATCTCCCTAGAGGGCACTGCCAATTCCTCTGCTGACCCAACTTTCCTCATATTAAGTAATTTCCTCATCCATCTCTAAAAAATTTCACAAGAAATTGAAAAGCCCTTAATTTCTGTAAGCTGCTTACATAATTATCTGGGATGTATTCAGTGGACCATAATAATAATTCCTTATATTTCTTAGTGCTGTGATATTACAAAGTACTTTCATATGCAGTGCTTCAATGGATTCCCAGAATAATTCAGGGATGCAGTCATATCCAATTTATAGATGAGGAAACAAGAGGTTTCAAGGCATGTTAAGAGGATAAGGCATTTGCCCTGTAACATGTATGGCAGAGCTAGGAAAAGAACTTGGGCCTTCCAGCTGCTGATAAAGTGCTTTCTCTTCCAGGCCTCATTGTCTAAGGCTGAAGTCAAAATAGTAATTGTCTGTATGAGGAAATCTGGCTTAGGCTTGCCAGATGAGTATGTGTTATATTTGGTGATCTACCATTATTTAACCTATGGTTGCTTTCAGATGTAACAGTCTGGCTCCATTTAAAAAAAAAAACAAACAGATTTTTTAAGTGCTAAGTAATAAAGCTGCTGCTATCTAGTATAGTAGCTACTAGCTATATATGATTATTTAAACTTAATTAGTTAAAATTAAATTAAAATTCAGTTATTCCATTGCACAAGCTATATTTCAAGTGCTCAGTAGTCACATGTGGGTAGGGGCTTGGACAGTGGAGATCACAGAACATTTATTCCCATTATCACAGAAAGTTCTAATGGGCAGTGCTATTGGAGAGTGCCATCTCCAGAACAAGAAGACATTAGAAAAAGTCAGAAGCATCTTCAGACAGACACAGTGCTGTCATTTGTCCAGTATCAAAGACTAGAACAAAGAGGAGCAATTAGAGAGATGTGCTCACCGCCAGAGGTGTATCCACCCAGGAAAGGACAAAGTCATTCTTACAGCCATTATATTGCATTTTGGTCATGAGCTCTTTTTAAAAACAAACTTGGTTACAAACTAAGCTTATCACAATTCAGTTAAATAATATCATTTGCTCCTTGTACTTAGTAGTTATTTTATCTTTTGCTCTATATAGTATGGTGTAGCTTGTATCTTTGAAAGGGAATTAAAACACTACTCAAGAATTTTTAACTGAGTTCCTATAAGCCACATAAAAGCTAGAAAAACAGTTAAAAGGCATTGTATCTTCTCATTTATTTGCGATTCATTCAACTGAATGCATAAAAGTCCAAGAGCCTATAGTGATATTCTAGAATGAGAAAGAGAAACAAACAGAGCAAAATTAATTTGTCACCAGTGGAGGTGGCTATTCCTCCCAACCTTACTCTGAAAGTTTGTAATTAAAAAGAGAGAAAATTAAACATATATTTTGCCTTTCCTTAAGGAACTATATTTCAGGGTAACCAAATAGTTAACCCTGAAATAAGGGAACGTCTTCTTTATAGAAAAATACAAGCTAAAACATGTACATGGAATTAGAAATTTGGAAAATTGCCTTTTTGAAACCCATATGAGATGGCCCACTCAGTTAAGGATCACTGGTGGATTCTAAAACCACTGGATAAAGGCTGATAGCAAGCAGAATGTTCACATTGGACCCAAGTTCACCCCACGGACTATTGGCAAATAATGAAGGATACAGGCGGTCACTACCTTAACTCTGTGGGTTGATAGTGAGACAGCCAGGGATTGTTTCCTGATATGATGCAGTATGAATACACACCATCACCTATGAAATGCAATACGAATATACACCATCACCTATGAAATGCAATACGAATATACACTATCACCTATGAAATGCAATACGAATATACACCTTCACCTATGAAATGCAATACGAATATACACCTTCACCTATGAAATGCAATACGAATACACACCATCACCTATGAAATGCAATACAAATATACACCTTCATCTATGAAATGCAATATGAATATACACCATCACCTACGAAATGCAATACGAATAATACACACCATCACCTAGAAGTATTTTTGTAGAAAGAAATGCTGAATCTGGATCTAATTAAGGCTTTAGAACTAATTTCTAGTTCACAAGAAAAACAAGGAAAGAGGGAAAAGTTAAATGATACCATGAAGAAGAAATCAGAAAAACTGCTACAGGACAGCTGACCTGGTCTCTTCAATAAGTCAATGTCATAAAAAAAATAAAGAGGGGACTGTTTTCTAGATTAAGAGAGACCTAAGAGAAATAAACAAATGCAATGTGTGTTCTTTGATTAAGTGAAACAAATTTGAACAAACCAGATATATAAGAAATTTCATAATAATTGGGGAAATCTGAATGTGGACTTGGTAGCAAAAGCATTGCTTAGGATGATAATGATATCGTGATTATAGAGAAAAATGTTCGTTCTTTTAGAGATCCATAGTGAAGAATTTAGGGGTAAACTGTCATTTTCTTTAATATACTATAAAATACTTCAGCCAAAGCAATAGAATGAAACAAGTATAGCAAAATGTTAACAATCTAGAGTGTGGCCATATGGATGTCATTAACCTACTCTCTCCACTTTTCTGAAAGTTTGAAAATTTCCTAATTTTGTGATAAATGTTTTTTAAAATCCCAAATTGTATTGGTATATGTCTGAGAATCTATTTCAAACTTTATGAGTTACTAAAATAAGTTTTGTTTATCATTTTAGAAACTCCATAATACTCCAGCAATTAAATAATCAAAGAGCTGAAGTTTTTCACAGACAACTGTTTTTTTAAATTAGCTTCTTCAATCAAAATCATTCCCTCTAACCATGCGCACTACTCTTAGATGTAGTATTTTTGATTAAGACTTAGTGATTCCATGAGGATTTTAATTTGTCACTCTGTTGTCCTTCGTCAGAACTGCAAAGTTAACTATATTAACAGATACTACCTCCTTAAAAAAAAAACCACCACTCTTAAAGTTAATGAACTGTGTTTATCAGGGAAAACCCATTGAAGTAAGGTATAGGAAAGTCCTTGCAATAGTGTTCCAAGAAATAGCACCATATAATAACTTGCCCATGCAAATACAGAGCAAATACATGTAGCTTCAAAATTATCCTGACCCACGATAAACATCTGACAGGCTGTTTCTCTCTCTCTCCCTGGAAAAAGTTGGCCCAGGGAGGAGTATGAAAGCTTCCATAGCTCTCCCAAGGCTCATTATGCTCCATCATTCCACCAGAACAGCTTTGTCAGACAAGAGTAAAGGACCATTTGTCAAAATCTTTCCAACCCCCAGATTCAAGCCAACTTTCATCAATCCCAAGTGAGAAGCCAGAGAGAAATACAAATCCTGTCTCTCCACCATCAATGTCTGCTGGAGTCAGAAGTCATAACTTCCATCTATCCCAATCCTGCTTCTCCCAATTGCTTTTGTTATTTATTTTAATCCATTTTATCCATCCCAAAAACATGAAGAAGGAGAAATTATAGTCGACAAGATAATACATGGACAACCCTAAAGATTTTTTTTTTTTTTAAGTAAGACATGAGAAAATAAAACAGAGGTTGGGAACAAGGGAGGGAAGCCAAATTCCAGATAATTGTTTAGTTTCACTTTTAGAAATGTTCACACCCATTTATATATCTGCAAAAGAGTTTCCCCTTAAAGGAAAGTGCTGTGTTGTGGGTCTGACTACATTATCAAGGGTAAAATTACTTTCTTAGGCAATGTTTCCCACAGATAATTCAGAGACCCCTGAAATTAGGTGTCATCCTTGTAGGGGTTCTTGAGCTGCTGCAGGACTTGGGAAGGAAGAAACGGGGGTAGGGATATGCCAGAAGGTGTCTCTAGTTGTGTCCGGGGGAGGGGGCAGGGAGAGGAGAAAAAGACCAGGTCTGAGTATTCTGATTGCAAAAGAAGAAAGCAGAGGTCCTGGGAGAAAGGAAAGGAAATGAGGGTGAAAATTGAAAGGGAGAAGAGGCAGGACATTGTCAAATGCCAAAAGGAAGAGTTGAGGGTTGTTGCTTTAAGAAAATCATGCTGCAAATCTCAATTTCCGATCATTTAGAGATAAGACTCCAGGGAACTGAGAGGCCAGGCTGTATAACATCAAACATATTGACCCCATCCCATCCATACCCTGATCAAATTTAAAAAATAACTCCTCTGGGTAAACCAACCAATGATAACGATACTGAAAACCTTCAATGTCCACTCTTGCCAAATATGTCAGGGATCAACATTGGGGTGTGTATGCTTGTTCTGAGACGACCCACTGCTAAATTTGGCAAAGCCGAGCTTTACAGGGGAAGACGATAATTGCAAAATAGGGCACATAAAGAAAAAGAAAAAGAAAAGAAAAAAAACCTAGGTTGGGAGCCTACGAAAGAAATCTATGTGGAGGATGGTAGTGAAAGAGGTTGAAACAAACATTTAAAACCGGGGGGGCTGCTGTGGAATGGAAAGCGATGAGAAAGGGAACTTCTCAAAGAAGAGCAGGCAGATGCGATGTGTGGGCCGACTCAGGGTAGGGTTCAAGGAGACAGGCAGGTTCAGGAGGTCCGGAGGGGCCTAAAGAAGGGGAGGAGTCCCGAAGGATTTTCGGGGCCGTGGGTGCTGATATCGCCTGGGTCCGGGATGAGCCAGGGAGGATGCCCAGAATAGCTGCGGTGGGACGCGGGAGGAAGAGGAGCTGGGAAAGTGGCAGAGCCCAGGAGACTCTCATACGCGATAGGCAGGCAGGAGGAGGGCGGGAGAGGGGATCGCGGCGGCGCGGTGGGAAGCAAGGGGGCTCCAGGTCACTCACCCCGTTGGCCGCAGCCATCTGCACCACGATCTCGGTGGCCGTCCTGCTGAAGTACCTGCCGTCACTGCCCACCACCATGGTGCAGCCCTGGCGATCGCGCAGGTCGATGGACGACAGCACGCTCTGGATGAAGTTGGGCAGGTAGTTGCGCTGGCCCTCGAAGAGGCCGGTGGGCCTTCGCAGGCCCCCGCCGCCGGCCGGCCTCTGGTCCTCATAGGGCGCGGTGGGCACCGTCAGCACCGGGATGGGGCTCCCCTCCATGGTGCCTCCTGGCCGGTCCTGCCGCGGCTCCCTGGGAGCCAGAGGGAATCTGCACCCGCCGGGGCCCCCCACTAGCCTGGCCGCGCGCCCGGACTCCGCCTCGCCCGGGGCCCCCCTCCCCGGCCGGCCCGCACCCCGCGCCCGGCGCTCTGCGCCCTCCGGCGGCACAAGGCTTTCCTTGCTCTCTGCGACTCCTATCTCTGCCCCAGAAGATTTTGGCCGCTACCTTCTAAGAAAGTTTTTTACTGCTCAACTTCCTCTCCAGCCGGATCGCGCGAGGTGCCCTCGGTTTGTTTTGTTTTTTTTTTTCCCCAGCTAAATCCACTTTCGGGATGTCCTAAAGCCGGATCCCAGAATCAGCTACCCTGACCCCCTGACGCCTTGTCTTGCGCCTAGCCCAAGCATTCCCGGGGCGGTCTCTTCTCTCCGAGGCACACCCTCCGCTAGAAAATAGCTTAGAGGCGGTGAGAATTTAAGCCTCAGCCCCTCTCCTCTCCCTTCTGCTGCCCTCTCTCCCCGTCTGCCTGGGAATGAGCAGTTTACACGCACAAAGTTCTCTTTTGTACAAGGACAGCGAAGGAGCTGGGAGGGGGGCCGAAACGTTTGCCATAAGCAATAGCCCCAGCCAAAAATAACCCTGGAAAGGCTAACCGAGAATTATCTTCTGCCAGGGCTGAAATTGGAGGCTGGGGCTGCTTGAGTGA
Organism: Myrmecophaga tridactyla; assembly: GCA_004026745.1. Classification (NCBI taxonomy): domain Eukaryota; kingdom Metazoa; phylum Chordata; class Mammalia; order Pilosa; family Myrmecophagidae; genus Myrmecophaga; species Myrmecophaga tridactyla. Next base: position 19,327 of record PVIY010011773.1, read on the forward strand.
GTGTGTGTGCGCGCACCCTACCACCACCATTTGTTGCAGGGAATCACATACTGTCAGGCCCTTCAATCCAGCAGGATCTACACTTTGCCAGCCTCTCTGAAGGCAGCACTTTTCAGCACCGAAGCTGGTTTTTGTTGTTACAGTGTTTAGCTTGTTAGTTGTGTGGGTTGCAACAGCAACAACACTGACACATATTTACTTCTTCTTCTTGTCCTTCTCACCCTTCCTAGCCCAGCTTAACGATAGGTTTTTCCCCATATTTTCCACACTGTTGAATTCTTACAGGAATTAATCACTAATGTCCTACCTGGAATGAATGAACAAACCCCGATTAAACAAGAACCTTTGAATACATCTTCTCATTCTGCAAGGATTGGAGATTTTTTTTCTTTCTTTTCACAAAGTCCACCTAAAATCTAAAACCAAGAAATACCCCCATAGAACATAGGGGTAAAGATATTAGATTAAAAGATAAAACCCAAAGAGGAAAGAAACAATTCTTACTTTTGCTTCTCTTTCCTTTCACTTTCAAAGGTTTTTGTACCCAATAAGGCTACTAATCCTGAAATCTCCTGCTTCCTCTCACTTAAATATTGCACTTTCTGGGACAACACTTGACTTGCTGCAAGTTTATAAAGTGTTTGATTATAGTAAGATAACAGACTAGTAACTCAGACTTGTATACTGTTTTGCTGGCAAAAGTCTTTGCATCTTTTGTCCCTTTGGAGGCACAAAACAACTAAAAGAGGTAAAAGAAGTAGGAATGGCATTCATATCATGCTCATTTTATACATGAGAAGACAGAAGCTTTCTATGAAGTCAAGGTAATGGACAAGATGGCACATGCAGTCAATCAAAACTCACCCCCCACACACATTTTATTAATATCACTGAAGTGTAACTGGGAAACTACTGAACCACCACCACCTAAAACCTGCTGGGACTTTTTAGCCATTCTCTTAAATAGCAAAGAATATTATTTTTGCCTATACTCTCTCCTTGACTTCCAAGAGCCTATCCTCAGTAGCGTTCATAACTTTGTTATGTTTGACAGCGTGATGGCTTAGCACCAAGTAGAACTATTCCCAGAAGAAGACTGGGTGATAAAAGTCCCTTGCCCCAGTAAAGACAAGGATGCAGTTCCAAGCTTCAGAGATGCCCAGAATGCCTACAGGTCTCCATGTCTCCACATCTAGCTCCTGCCTCCCCCTTTACATCACCATCTTTCTCTCCTACCACAGCTCAGAGCCTTCCATAGGGTGGGTGGGGACCAGGCACTGACTTATACTAGATTTTGCAGTTTTACTACCCAAGAGGAAAGCTTTTTCCTTGCTTCTATTTCCAAAATTCCCAAACACTGATTGGTCTAGCTTGAGTCATGATGCCCAGCTACACACCCAGAATCCCACAGTGAGTTGGGAAAAACAGCTCCTCCAAATTAAAGGTTACAGGTCCCCAAAGGGAGACAAGAGAGGCAAACAGTAATCTCCACCACATACTTGACACTTTCAATGACCAAGTCATTCAAAAACTGTTTTTCTTTTTTTATGAATTCATAAAACACTTTATATTATTCAAAAGGAATGTATCACACTCTGATGCACTTTTCTATGCATCTTCTGTTGCTCAGCTGTATATACCTTGGGACAATTTCTTCACTTCACCTAGCCTCAGCGTCCTCACAGTGAAATGAGGATTATTATAACCCCTACCTCATAAATTGCTGGGAAGATTAAAATACTTAGCACAGTGCCTGATGAAAAGGAAAGTATTCCATAAAAGTTAGTTAATATCATATTTATTTATTATTATAAATTATGTTTACATTTATTTATTATTATTGCTGTCAACATCATATTGCCACTATTAATCTCCTGTATAACAACAACCACAGTTTATATCACTGTGCCAAAGGATCTTTGGGCACAGGTGACATTCAGTAAAGGTTGGTTCAATTATCTATGGTTCTTGACAATAGAAACTCAATACATATGGAGTAAGCTGCCCGTGAAGCCTACAGAAAGTGCTTAACATCTAAAGAAATCTCTTCAAAGCTTCTCCTAAATTTGGTCAAGTTACTTTCTAAGAATGCATCACAGTGATGGGGAAAGAAAACAGAGAGGGCCCCACAGATAAGAAATACCTCACCCATAGTTGCTCAGTAGTAAAATGAAAAGCTTTGGTTAGATCAGCATTTCCCAATTGTTTGCCTCAGAACTTTAGTGCTTCCCAAATGCTGTACAGAGCAAGAGTTTCATGAACAAGTAGCTTTTAAATACACTGCACACTCTACAGTGCTCTTGGAGCTTTATAATGCACATTTTCATAGGAAAAGCTCTGAGAAGGCCTGCAAAAAAAAAGACATCAGTTTAACTTTGTTTAACCTGGTATTTCCCAATGTGAACGCCCATGGCCAGCTGCTTAGGAAAACAGAATATGCTAGCTTTGAATCCACAGCTGGCAATCCCTACCCACCCTCCTCGTTTGTCCTTGGTGGGCCGGGTCAAGGATGAAGTCCATTTCCCAGATTCCCAGTTGCCCCTTTGCGATGAGCAAGGGTCACAGTGGGTGGTAGCCCTGCTTGCCTAAAGATGCCTCTCAGCCTTCTCTGAGCCTTCAGGGAAAGAAATCTCACTGAGAATTCTTGACATGAAACAGGAGCAACCAATATATCCTTCCTTCCCCTAGGGACTTCCCTGCTCTCAAAAAGGTGTCAGAGGCCATCTTCTTATAGAGAATATACTAACTGGCTTGGGTAGACCAGTGTTTCCTAGAAAGAATTATCTGCGGTAAAATAAGTGTTGAAATACTTTATACTCGACCCTTCTCTTGTAGCTTCACAAAACACATTAGGATCAAAGTTTCTGTGAAGTCCCACAGGAAAAAAAAATCTATTTAACTTTATTTAACCCAAAATTTCCTTAATTTATCTAACCTTGGGGCCCTATTCCAAAACACCTAGTAACAGATCAAGGGCATTAATACTTCATGAAATACTTTAACATCTGGGGTCTCTTTCAGTTATATCATTCTGTGATTCTCTTTTATACCTTATGAATTATTAAATATTAAATTAAACAGAAATTAAATTTCAATTTAGATAGAAATTATAGAGAGAAATGAAATTTCTATCAGGCTTCCATTTAGAAACCAGTAATTTTGAGACTTATAATGAATTCACTATATAAATACATTTTATTTTAAATATTGTCTTTTCCAGACCCCCCCCCATACCTATCCCCTAACCTGGTTTGCATTAAAGCACTAATCTCTTAAGCCCATGGTAGCTATATACTCCTACTGAGTCAAGGAGTACTAAAAAACATGCTATTGACTCACTGACTCTAAGACCAAAAGAATTACCAAAAGCACAGAACAAGAGGCAAGAAGCAAGTGGGAAAATGTCACAGGGCACTAAGGAAGGGCTAGTTCCCTTTCTAATCTGCCACCCCAAGTCTGGTTTGGGTGGGGGGTGGGGAAGAGGGACGACAGTCAATTATATATTTCAAGCAACTCCTAAAATAACACCTTCTGTTCCCCAACAAACAAATTAACAGATAGATTCCAACAGAACCTTCTGCTTTTCTAATTCCTCCATTGTACAGCAACTAAATGAACTTCCAAGGAAATGAAGGCATGGGTAACGTGTATCTGGTAAATGTGCACTTGTTTCTGTGTCCTTATATCTCAGGCTTCAACTCTGAGTTTTTCACCTTTACCAGTAACTACTTGCGTGGGCTTGACAAATAGCTGACCCTCTCTATACTTCAGTTTCTGCATCTGTAAAATGGGCGTAATGCTCCTTACCTCAGGGTTGATGAAAATATTTAAAGAATTGTTATGTGAAAATTACTTACCGCAGTTCCTAGCATATAACAAGGGCTTAATAAATATTTGATGCCATTATTATACTTATTACTATTGCTAAAATAATTGTATTACTATAATAACATTATACACACTATGCACACATATATAATTATTATTATTCTTTCTATTAGGGAGTATTGTCTTTGAGGACAGTCATGACTATATCTTTTTGGCACAATATCCAGCATATCACATAAAAGTTAGTGAATAGTGTTGTTAAGGATGAAAAAATTCTTTTGCTGACCCTCTAATACTTTGTAATTAACTATGCAAAAGAAGCCCACAGCCCAAGAACCTGAAAAAAAAAATTCCAGTTCCTCTAGAGTTTGTTTTTGAAGGTAGCCTCAGAATGCCTAGGAAAATTGAAGTGCTGTTACTAAATTTTCTAAGGCCAGCACAAGAAGATGATGTGCAAAAATAATGCAGGTGTGGTTTCCTGGCTTCTGCTTTCCTAGCCCTAATTTTGAAAAGCACGTTATGTTAATTAACTAACCAGTGAGTGTAATTAACAGCACTGAATTATGTGTGTGATTGTGGTTGGAAGGGGAAGTTTAGAGTCGTTTATGTCACTAGAAGGAAAGCTAGAGGTTAAAACATGGGACTGACAGAAACCAGGTAGTTTTGTGACACCTGGGACTCATAGTTAGAGCTCTAAAGCTATGAGAGTCAGCAGTACCCCATACAGGAACCGTTCAAAAAGTTGAAAAAGTGATCAGACATTGAGTAGAGACATGAATGAAGCTGATCTGGATAGGACTAAGGTATACCAGAGGAAAGGGTAAAGGATGATATTATCCGTGTTTTAAAACTTCAGCTTCTGTGTGATACTAAAAGGAGAGATGTTTATTTGTTGCAAAATTTATATTTTGGGTAGTGCATTTCCTAATTTAACTTGTACGGTCAGTTTAGTTAACACCATAAGTACATGGAATCTTGAATAGGGCATGAGAGTTTGTTGGTTTGTCCAGGTTAGATGATGTCCCCATAAATCCCAGAGAGATTTGGACAGTGAATAAAGAAGTATTTGCAAAGTCCCCTCAAGGGAATGGGGAGAAAGGGGTCAATATTCAACTTTCCCATTTAGAGAATTTCTCATTTTCTAGCAAGCAGTGGGGACAAACAAATCAATAGGCCGAGCCCTCAATCTTGGGAGTTGCCCCTGTGAAACTTATTCCTGCAAAAGATAGGCTAAGCCTACTTAAAATTCGGCATAAGAGTCACCCCCAGAGAACCTCTTTTGTTGCTCAGATGTGGCCTCTCTAAGCCGACACAGCAAGTGAACTCGCTGCCCTTCCCCTCTATGTGGGACATGACTCCCAGTGTTGTAAATTTCCCTGGCATCGTGGGACAGAAACCCCGGGGTGAGACGGGACCTGGCATCAAGGGATTGAGAAAACCTTCTTGACCAAAAGGGGAAAGGAGAAATGAGACAAAATAAAGTGTCAGTGGCTGAAAGGTTTCAAGCAGAGTTGAGAGGTTATCCTGGAGGTTATTCTTACGCATCATATAGAAACCCCCTTTTTAGTTTATGGTGTATTGGAGTGGCTGGAGGGAAGTACCTGTACTGTTAAGCTGTGTTCTGATAGCCTTGTTTCTTGAAGATGATTGTATAAAGACACAGCTTTTACAATGTGACTGTGTGATTGTGAAAACCTTATGTCTGATGATCCTTTTAACTAGGGTATGGACAGACGAGTAAAAAATATGGATTAAAAAATAAACAAATAATAGGGGGAACAAAGCTTAAAATAAGTTGAGTAGATGGAAATACTAGTGGTCAATGAGAGGGAGGGGTGAGGGGTATGGTATGTATGAGTTTTTCCTTTTTTACTTCTATTTCTGGAGTGATGCAAATGTTCAAAAAAATGATAATGGCGATGAATACACAACTATGTGATGATATTGTGAGCCACTGATTGTATACTATACTATGCATGGAATGTTTGTATGTTAAGAATATTTGTGCGTTTGTATGTTGTTTTATTAATCAAAATATTTTTTAAAAAACATGGGAATGTGTATTTGTAAAGTACAAATATAAAAATGTTGAACTAGAACAAATGTATGTAACTATTACAAGGAGTTAATAATAGAGTGGGATATGGAGAAAATGCACCTGTTGCAAACTATGGACTATAATTAATAGTAATATCCTAATATTCTTTCATCAACAGTAACAAATGTTATCATACCAACATCAGGAGTCAACAACGGGGAGATAATGGGTATGGAATGTTTTGGGTTTTCTTTTATTTTTTATTTTATCTTATTATTACTATTTTTTGAGTAATGAAATGTTCTAAAATTGTGGTGATAATTACACAACTATGTGATGATATTGGGAGCCACTGATTGTATAGTTTGGATGGATTGTATGGTTTGTGAATATATCTCAATAAAACTGCAAAAAAAAACCCACTGTTTTTTGGAAAGCAAAAGTTTTCAATTTAATTGTTCTACTAAAAAATGATAGTCCTCTGATTTGCCAAAGATGAAGAATTAATTTCTAGGTTTATTTCACACTACCTAGAAATAGCAATAATATGAAGTATTCTTATCCAATGTCTTTATTTTATACGGCATAAGTTTACTTTTCTAGAGCAATTTGTCCTTTTTTTAATAACTGAACTTTGTTTCTAAAGGCTTCAATTAAGAAGGAAATGTATTTTCCATGTTTAATGTAAATTATACTCCATTAATCATTTGCAATCTTAGCTACATGGAATTTTTCTTTGGTGGTTTTTATGTTTGGGTTTTAGGAGGGGACCCCCAATATATGACTAATCTCTATATAAATATTTTAACATTCTGTTGTAAAGAAGTTTTTTAAAAGCTATTTTATATCTGTCTGTGTCAAGGAGCTGAATAGCAAATATATATTGTACAAGCCAGTATTCCTGCCTTATGAACGGATTTTTTCAGCTGTGAAGTCTGGGTGAATCTGTATGGCTGATAGTAAAATAATGTGCCACCGGAACCAGCCAATTTTATGAGCAAATGCCATCTTTGTGTTCTGTGAGCCAGGCCCTGCCCCAGCTCAGGTTTTCCTCATTCAACTACCCAAGGCTACCAGGAACCACAGTCTCCAGCAATTCTCTGTGCCCTGCCTGACCAGTTTTCCCCATCAGAGCACAGGTACTGAGGGCATACTACTGTGAAAATTAAGCAAAGCTCATAAAGGAACAACATACACAGCACATTGCATTTTTTAACATTTGTTACAATTGAAAATAGCACATTTGTAAAATTGTACTATTAACTAGTCCATGGTTTAACTTAGGGTTCACTGTTAGAGTAGCCTAGTTCTATGGATTTCATTTAAAAATTTTTATTGTTGTCATATATACAATCTAATGTTTCCCTCTTAATCACATTCAGATATATATTTCAGTGTGACAATGTTGTGCTGCCATCACCACCATCTATTACCAAAATATTTCCATCATTTCAAATAGGAATGCTGTACATTTTAAGCCTTAACATCCCACTCCCTGCCTCCACCGCATCCCCTGGTAAATTGTATTCTAGATTCTGACTCTGTGGGTTTGTTTATACTAATTGTTCCAAATCAGTGAGATCGTACAATGTTTGTCCTTTTGTGTCTGGCTTATTTCAATCAACATGATTCTTCAAGGTTCTTCATGTAGCATGTATCAGGACTTTATTCCTCTTTATTTCTGAGTAATATTCCAGTGTATGTATAAACCACATTTTGTTTATCCATTCATCAGTTGATGGAAATTCAGGTTACTTCCATCTTTTGGCAATTGTGAATAATGCCACTATTAACATCAATGTGCAAATACCTGTTTGCATACCTTGCTTTCAATTCTTTGGGGTATATGCCTAGCTGTAGGATTGCTGGGTCATGTAGCAGTTCTATAGTTAGCTTTCTGAGGAACAGCCAAACTGTCTTCCACTGTTTGCTGCATTTTACATAGCCACCAGCAATAAATGAGTGTTTTATTTCTCCATACCCTCTCCAACACTTGTTTCCCATATTTTAACAGCAGCCATTCTGATCCATGGGAAATGATATCTCATTGTGGTTTTGATTTGCTATTCCCTGATAGTAATCTTAAGCACCTTTGATGTGCCTTCTTGTCATCTGTATCTTCTTTGGGAAGATGCCTATTCGAATCTGGGTATTAAACCTTTATAACATATGCAGTTTCCAAATATTTTCTCCCATTGTATAGATTGCTTTTTTGGTTTTTTTGTTTGTTTGTTTTTACTTTCATGATAAAGTTCTGTGCCTTTTATCCTCTCATAAAGCACTCCAGTAAAGGATTAAGACCTGCCTTGCATTGGGTGGGTCACATCTCAATTGAAACAACCTAATCAAAAGGTTCCACCCACAGTATGTCTGCATCCACAGGAATGGATTGAAAGAATATGATAACAAACAATAGGGGAAGATAAAGGTAAAAATCAGGTAGATTGAAATGCTGTGGGTCAATGAGAGGGAGGGGAAGGAGTCTGGGATGTATGGGTTCTTTTTTTCTTTTTATTTCTTTTCTGGAGTGATGCAAATGTTCTAAATGCAAATGATCATGGTGAAGAACACACAACTATGTAATGCTATTGTGAGCCACTGATTGTATAATATGATTGGACTGTACATGTGTGGATATTTCTCAATTAAAATATTTTTAAAAAAAGAATAAAATCTTTTCTGGGGTACACACAGCTTCAAACCAGAACAACGTCTCTGATCCATTTTTGGTTGATTTTTGCATAAGGTGTGAGGTAGGGTCCTCTTTCTTTTTTTTTTTTTGCAAACGAAGATCCAGTTTCCCCAGAGTCATTTGTTGAAGAAGATATTCTTTACCAGTTTAGTGGTCCTTGGTCCTTTCTCAAAAATCAGTTGACCATAAATGTGAGGGCTGATTTTTGAGCTCTCAGTTGGATTCCATTGATCTGTGGGTTTGTCCTTATGCTAGTAACATGCTGTTTTGTTTACTGTGGTTTTGTAATAAGTTTTAAGATCAGGAAGTGTGAGTCCTCCAACTTCATTCTTCATTTTCAAGATGATTTTGGCTATTTGGAGCCCTTTACGTTTCCATATAAAGTTGATGATTGGCTTTTCCATGTCTGCAAAGAAGGTTGTTTGAATTTTGATTGGGGTTGCATTAAATCTTTAAATTGCTTTGGGTAGGACTGACATCTTAATATTTAGTCTTCCAATCCATGACATTTTTTCACTTATTTGGGTCTTCTTTGATTTTGTTTAGCAATGTTTTGCAGCTTTCTGTGTACAAGCCCTTAGATTTATTCCTAGATATCTGATTCTCTTAGTTACTAGGAATGGACAGCTTGATTTCTTCTTCTGACTGCTCATTGCCTGTGTACAGAAACACTACTGACTACGGATGTTGATCTTGTACTCTTACACTTTGCTGAGTTCATTTATTAGCTCTAGAAATTTTACAGTGGATCTTTCAAGATTTTCTGTATATAGGATCATGTCATCTACAAATAGGGAAAGTTTTACTTCTTCCTATCCAATTTGGATACCTATTATTTCTTTTTCTTGCCTAGCTGCTCTAGTTAGAATTTCCAGTACAATGTTGAATAACAATGGTGACAGTGGGCATTCTTGTCTTGTTCCTGATCTCAGACAGAAGCTTTAAGTTGTTCACCATTACATAGGCTTTTCATATATGCCCTTTATCATATTGAAGAAATTTCCTTCTATTACTAGTATTAGTGATACTAAGTGTTTTTATCAAGAAGGTAGCTGGATTTTATCAAATGCCTTTTCTGCATCAATTGAGATGATCATGTGATCATGTATTTTTTTCCTTTATCATGTTAATATGTGTATCACAATAATTTATTTTCTTATGTTGAACCAAGCTTGCATACCAGGGATAAATCCACTTGATCATAGTGTATAATTCTTTTAACATGCTGTTGGATTCAGTTTGCTAGTAAATCGTTGAGGAGTTTTGCATCTATATTCATCAGAAACATTGGTCTGTAGTTTTCTTTCCTAGTAGTATCTTTATCTGGCTTTGGTATGAGGGTAATGTTGGCCTCACAGATTGATTTAGGGAGTGTTCCCTCCTCTTCAATTTTTTGGAAGAGTTTGAGCAAAATTGGAGAAATGTTTCATCGAATTCCCTTGGGGAAGCCATCTGGTCCTGGGCTTTTTTTTTGTTTGTTTGGTAGTTTTTGATTGCTGATTAAATCTCTTTACTAGTAATTAGTTTGTTGAGATCTCCTGTTTCATCTTGAGTCTATGTAGATAGTGTGGTTTCTAAGAATTGTCCATTTCATCTAGATTATCTAATTTATTAGCATACAGTTATTCATAGTATCCTCTTACAGTCCTTTTTATTTCAGCGGGGTTGGTAGTAATGTACTCTTTTTCATTTCTTATTTTCATGATTTGTATCAGTCTAGTTAAAAATTTGTCTATTTTATTGATCTTTTCAAAGAACCAACATTTGGTTTTGTTGATTCTTGCTATTGTTTTGTTGTTTCTGTTGTTTCTTCCTATTTCATTCACCTCTTCTCTAATCTTTGTTATTCCCTTCCTTCTACTTACTTTGGGTTTAGTTTGCTCTTCTTTTTTTAGTTCATCCAGTTTTGAGGTTAGGTATCTGATTTGAAGTCTTCCTTCCTTTTTAATGAAAGCATTTAGAGCTATAAATTTCCCTCTCAGCACTGCCTTCACTGCCTCTCATAAATTTTGGTATGCTGAATTTCATTTTCATTCACCTCAAGATATTTCCTAATTTCACTTGTGATTTCCTCTTTAACCCATTGATTGTTTAAGAGTCTGTTGTTTAGTTTCCACATATTTGTGAAGTTTCCATTTCTCCCTCTGTTACTGATTTCTATCTTTATTCCATTGTTGTCAGAGAACATACATTATATGATTTCAATATTTTTTAACGTATTGAGACTTGTTTTGTGTCCTAATCATATGGTTTATTTAATCATACAGTCTGTCCTGGAGAATGAATCATAGACACTTGAGAAGAATGCATATTCTGTTGCTGTTATTGTTGTTTTTTGGGGGGGGGGCAAAGTGATCTATATATGCCTGTTCAGTCTAGTTGGTTTTGGTATCATTCAAGTCTTGCATCACCTTATTAGTCTTCTGACTAGATGTTCTATCTATTATTAAAAGTGGTGTATAAAAGTCTCCTACTACTGATATAGAACTGTCAATTTCTCTCTTCGAATCTGTATTTGCTTCATATATTTTAGGGTTCTGCAATTAGGTGCATATATATTTATAATTGTTACATCCTCTTACTTAATTTTCCCCTTTGTCAGTATATAGCAACATTCTTTGTCCCTCTCATAACTATTTTTGACTTAAAGTCTACTTTATCTGATATTAGTATAGCTTCTCCAGGTCTCTTTTGTTACTATTTGAATGGTATTTTTTTCCATCCTTATACGGTCAACCTACTTCTATCTTTGAATTTAAGGTGTGTTCTAGTTTGCTAGCTGCGGGAATGCAACACACCAGAGATGGATTGACTTTTAATAAAAGGGGATTTATTTTGTTAGTTCTTCAGAGGAAAGGCAGCTAACTTTCCACTGAGGCTCTTTCTTATGTGGAAGGTACAGGATGGTCTCTGCTGGTGTTCTCTCCAGGCTCTTGGGTTCCAACAACTTTCCCCGGGGTGACTTATTTCTTCATCTCCAAAGGCCTGGGCTGAGCTGCAAGTGCTGAGATGAGGAATGCCAAGCTGCTTAGCTGTGCTACCTTGCGATCTCTCATTTAAGCACCAGCCAATTAAGTCAAACGTCACTCATTGCAGCAGACACGCCTCCTAGTCGACTGCAGATGTAATTAGCAACAGATGAGGTTCACGTACTATTGGCTTATGTCCGCAACAACAAGACTAGGTATGCTCACCTGGCCAAGTTGACAACTGAATCTACCTAACACAAGGTGAGTCTCATGTAGACAGCATGGAGTTGGGTCATGATTTTTGATCCGTTCTGCCAGTCTCTGCTGTTTGACCAGAGAGTTTAATTCATTTATATTTAAATCACTATTGATAATGCAGGACTTTCTTCTGCCATTTTGATATTTAACCTTTGTATATTTTATACTTTTTTGACTCTCAATTCTTCTTTTAATGCCTACTTTTGTATTTATTTGATTTTTTTGCGTCATACCACATTGAGTGCCTTCTCTTTTCTATCTGGATATATTTGTCATCTGTTTTTCTTGTGGTTATCATGGGGTTAAAATTTAACATCTTAAGTATATAACAATTATATTTGTATGATACCAACTTAACTACAACAGCACACACATACACTTTTCCTATACCCTCCTGCCCCTTTAATTTTTTTTGTACTTTTATTACCATTTATATCTCTGTACATTGTATATCCAAATCCATAGATTCATCATTACTTTTATGCCTTTGCATTTTAGCACCTGCAGGAAGTAAGAAGTGGAGTTACATAAGAAGTGAGTTACACACCAAACAATACAATGCAATAATACTGGCATTTATAACTACACAAATAGTTACCTTTACTGCAGGCCTTTATTTCTTGATTCATGTCTTTTGCTAAGTTTGAGAAGTTCTCTGACATTATTTCTTTGAATATTCCTTCTGTCCCTTTCTCTCTTTCTTCTACTTCTGGAATGCCTGTAATGCACAGACTGATGTGCTTGATGGTGTCATAGTGGCGTCTTAGGCTATTTCCTCTTTTTATAATTCTTTGTTCTTACTGCTCCTGAGCCTGACTCATTTCAAGAGTCTTGTCTTTGAATTCTCTGACTCTTTCTTCTTCCAGCTCCAATCTTCTCTTGAACCCCTTCTGGGAATTTTGTATTTCAGTATTTATGGCCTTCAACTCCAGCAGTACTGTTTGGTTCCTTTTTAAAATGTTTATCTCTTTCTAAGATTCTCATATTGCTCAATTCTTGTTTTCCTGATATTCTTTAATTCTTTATTCCTTGAGCATTTTTAAGATTATAATTTTTAAGGTCTGGTTCAGTGTGTCCACATTCTGGTCTTCTTCATTGGTGTTTTCTGGATTTTTGTCCTCTTCCATTGGAGGGACCGTCATTTCCTGTTTTTTTTTTTTGTTTTTTGTTTTTTGTTTTGTCTTATAATATTTTGTTGTACATCATAAATTTTAATATTTTAAAATGTTAACTCTGGGATTTGCTCCCTGAGATGTCTGTTTCTTGACTTAGTAACCAGCTGGTTATAAGACAGAGATTTCCTTGACTTTCAGCCTTAATATCAGAAAGGTCTGCCCAAAGCAAATTTCACTGTCTTTCTGGGCCTCTGTTGTGTCCTGGGTTTTTGCTTGTTAGCTGTCTTGGAGTTCTCTTATTTACATGAGTTTGGTTGTCCCCTCTGCTTCTCCCATTTACATGAGTTTGGTTGTTCCCTCTGATATTTTGTGTGTGTGTGTGTGGGGGGGTTATATGATTTTTCTAAATTCTGAATTCTGAGAATAATTAGTGGAGAAACCAGGAAAATGGGAAGAAGTTTTATAATTCTCCTGCAAGATTTACCTTAAGGTTTAACTTAACCATCAATATAGAGATATTATTGGTTTGAAGAAATTCACTGACTGCAGGTCAAAAGCAAGAGCAGGAAACACTGACAATGGAAATGCAGGTCAAGGTCAATACTTCTGGGAACTGGGATGGGAGCATATAGGAGAGAAGCCTCCGTCAGTGTTGCTCGTCTCTGTTGCTCTCCTGGGTGTTTGAAGTGGACAAGCCTTTGCCCCAGATTGTCCCTCTCTATAGTTTCTTATACCCTATTCACTATCTCAAGCTGCTTTTGCCTGAAGGGCAAATTCTGGGGTGAGGGGCACCCTGGGGAGGACTTTCCCAGGTGAGTCTTTCCCAGCTGAAACGGGGGCAGGGACCTACCAAAGGGGCGCAGACCAATTCCAGAGTGCCCTGGGGATGGGGTCTGGTGGTCGCTTTTCATGTGTCATAGAATCCATTTTTCCAACTTCCAGTAGGAGCCAAAATCAACCTTGAGGTTCTTGCCAATAGTGGCTCTTGATGAATCTGTGTTCCTCTTGAGAGATGTGAGCTATTCAGTGCATCATGAGGAAGAGTAGCTCAGAGCTCAACAGTAATGCCTCTTCATTAACTACTAGGTATTCAACACAGCAGATTATTCCCTTCCACTGTTTCTAAAATTCACAGATATTAATCATTGATATTTGGGATGAGAAATAAAATTTCTGAGATTCTCAAATTCATAAGTCATTCGATATATTTTACAGCATTTACCTACATGTTTTTAAAACTAAGTGGTCATAATAATCATTTTCTGTGATAGAATTATATGAAATCTTTCAGTGACTTTGTGTTTAAAAGAAGATATAATAAATATAGACGTACCATATAACCCAGCAATTCCACTCTTAGGTACGTACCCAAAGAAACTGAAAACAGGGTATCGCACAGATACTTGGGCACCAGTGTTCAAAGCAACCATATTCACAATAGCCAAAAGGTAGAAACAATCCAAGCATCCATCAACAAATGAATAAATAAACAAAATGTGGCATACACATACAATGGAATATTATTTGGCTGAAAGAAAGAATGAAGCTCTGAGAAATGCTACAACATGGATGAATCTTGAAACAAATATGCTGAGCGAAATAAGCTAAGCACATAAGAACAAATACTATACGGTTTTACTGATATAAAATATCTAGGGTAGTGCAACAGTGGCTCAGGGGCAGAATTCCCGCCTGCCATGCCAGAGAGCTGGGTTTGATTTTCAGTGCCTGCCAATGTAAAAAAAAATAATAATAAATAAATAAATATATATATATATATATATATATACATAGAAATGCAAATAATTAGACACAGAAAAAGATTAGAGATTAGCAGGTGATGATAAGGGAGTGGGGGAAAGGTGAAATTGTTTCTTGGTGGGTATAGAGTATCTGTAATTATGGGGAAAAAATAAAGAAAATATAATAATCAATGCCTGGCTTATTAAAATCATGAATCAATATATTGTGAAAAGACTACAAAATCCAGTAACATGTAAAAATGATCTCTACTGACATAAACATAAGAAAATAGAAAACAATAAAAATAAATGAGTATTTACACAAAATAAATGCCAAATAAAAATCATTTAAAAATTAAAAGATAATATGGCAAATATTTAATATTTAAAAGTTATTCCTTAAATGAAAATTTTAAACCCACAAAGCATCAATTTTCTCTCATAGGATTCAAATAATGTAATGTTAGATCTCTTGTTGTGGTTAATAGCACTACACAGAAGGAAATGTCAATAGTACCAATTTAAGGGCTTATTTTATTCCAAAACCTGGTTTATCTTAGAATACCATTCACTGGATTTGTAAAATGCAGACCATGCCTATAAACTTAATATTTACTTGCAAGAATGACTCGCTGTTAGCAGTACACAGGGCCAAGAACACACACGTAGAGCAACAGAGACGAGCAACACTGACGGAGGCTTCTCTCCTATATGCTCCCATCCCAGTTCCCAGAAGTACTGACCTTGACCTGCATTTCCACTGTCAGTGTTTCCTCTTCTTGCTTTTGAGCTGCAGTCAGAGAATTTCTTCAAACCAATAATATCTCTATATTGATGGTTAAATTAAATCTTAAGATAAATCTTGCAGAATTATAAAACTTCTTCCCATTTTCCTGATTTCTCCACTAATTCTTCTCAGCATTCAGAACTTAGAAAAATCATATAAATTACCCCCCCCCAAAAAAAGTCAGGAAGGAACTCCCAAATGAAAACACTCTTCCTTTTGTTCCTTTTCAGAAAACATCATTAATAAAGATTTCCCTCTTTCCCCAAATCTTATCCGCTCACTTATGGTTGTCATCCCTTCAGGTGCCCAGCTCAGATTCCCGTCCTCTGGGAATGATCCCAATACCATAGAGTGGGCACACAGTGGCTCTGCCCTTACCACATCACCCCGCGTTCCTGATAGGTAGCTGACCCAGGGACCTGGTCCAACTGATTTGCCCTTGAACTTGCCCTAACTTTGTTCTCCCAGGTTAAGCCCTTGACCTGCTATCAGAAGTGCTCAGCCAATCTAAGTTGTTTTTCAATATGATGATGAGTATTGATTTGGCCCCTTCATCAAACATTCTCATCTGGCTCTTTTTATCACCAAAGATACATATTCCCAGGCAGAGTGTGGGCAGCTAGTTCTCCCACACGGGAATGGGAAGGTTCTGAGTTACCCAGGATTACCTGTTTTGATACCTGTCCAACTTGTATCCCTAGTCCTGAAAAGGCCCTGCAAGCCTCAAGTTTTTTATATACAAAAGCCTTTAATACAGCAACATCCAAAGGTGTGACATAAAAGTCCACCAGATAAGAGATATGAAGAGGCAAGAAAACCTGTATGTGGACTCAGTAACAATGAACCAAATTGTGTTTATGTCTGAAAAGATGTTAAGAGCTTCATTCAAGTTCCATTGGAACCAAACTGGAGAACCAATGGGAAATTTATATCCAACCACGAAATGACAAGATGGAGAGAAACAATTGGGTGGTATATGGGAATCCTGTATTTTATGCATGATTCTCTAATTAAAAAAAAAAAGATGGAGGGAAGTAGAGAGCAGGCCTTACCTTAGAAGAGGTTGATGACTGGCTCAATATGGTATAAAACATTTGTTCCTGAGCCAAATATTTGCCTGATAACTTGGACATTGCTGACACAACCAGAATGATCATTCATCATTTAGGATATGTCGTTGTATGAGTCTTATGACTTAGCTATCTATAATGCAAGGAAAGACAACATTTTCATTCAAAGTCGGTGTTTTTGTTTGTCTTGGCTTGTTGTTCTAAAATCAATAGTCTCTACAGTGTTGAAACGCATAATATAAGTATCTCTTTCACCGTCTTTCCCATTGCTCCCATAGGACTTCAGTTGCACACAGTCCACTCGTTAACAACTCTTTCTGCTGAAATCCGGCTCTCCGAGGAAGAGTACACAGAAACATAAAACACAGATCTGGGAGGCTCTTCCTACTAGAATTGCTGCTTTAGTTTAACTTGAAAAAGTCCACACCCAGTTCCTAATAACAAACATCTGAATCACCAGGTCTTGCCACAAGCAAGACCACACTTAGGCTGCCTGCTTGCTCCACTCTATAGGCAGCACACAGACTGCTTGCAGAGAAATGGATCTTGCCAGGAGAACCACATTCCACCAGACCCTGATTCAGTAAGACATTTCTCTCAAAATCCCTCCAATCAACTGGAACTCCTCCACTTCTTTTCCATAAAGGCCTAACTCATCTTGCTAAATTTCCTGATTTAAAAGTCCAATTTGTTGCACAAAAAAATGTGGTAGAAAGAAACCAAGGACCCCAGCCCTCCCTTGCTAGATTGCTCCAGACCAAAGCTATTCCATTTTCACTATGGAAAAATGGTCCAAATATGCTGTGCTGGGAATGCCAGTACGGTGCCCTCATCTTACTAGTGCCATAGAAACTGGTGAGATCAGAGGAGAAAAAATAAGTTTCTCAATTATATCAGCCACTAAACTCACTCCTCCAGGAAAAGTAATAACAAAATCCATGTCTCTTATTCTTATGAAATAACGCACTGCAGAATGCAAGGTGTCACAGTTGGAAAATGTAACATTTCTCTGAGCAGTGAACTACATGCTTGCACTGTGTAACCTTCCCAGAGCTGGGGTTATGAGGCTCAGCTGTCCTTAGGTGTTTTGAGATGAGGGAGAAAGTAGAAAGTTCCACCAAAAGACAGTGAGTTGGGGAAGGAACCCATGAGAAAAAAAGGACATAAATCCCTTTGCTAATTATAAAAATACATAAGTCTATAGATATGTACATTATGTATTAATAAAAATACTCACTTATGATGTTCATACATACAATCAGCCCATAATGACCCTTCCTGGCTAATCATAAAGGCAAATGTCCCTTTCTCCTTTTTCTTGTATCATTCTGGCTGCCTTTTTCTGACTTCTTTTATATATAAATGATCATTCATGTTCTGTAAATTGTAGTCCCTCCTCCCCATTTGCCCCACACACTTTCTATTTATGCCATCGCCAGCCACAGCTGCTGAGTATCCTCAAACCCTCCAGCCTCCCATTTAGGTTTGAGCAGACAGACATGACCCAATAGCCACCACTGCATTATCTATATGCTTTAATTTTTCACCCCAACTGAGAGAAATCTCAGGATTGCCAGCTAAGAGACAGAGTACAGTAGGAGTGTCATATGAAGAAGGGAGTTTATTCTACTAATCACAAGGAAAAACCCTTTTGATTCGAGATCATCCTCTGAGTGCCCTTAAATTACCCACAGGAAAGGCACCCGAAGAAGAAAATGGTCAAAGAGCACCACTTACAGGAAGAGTCGATAATTACAACAGAGCTGGACCGTGGCTGCAAAGAAAGGCAGCAAGCTGGAGGCCTGCTCATCAGGCTCCCCCATCTCTCCCCATCTCCGCAGAAAGATTGTGACGGTGGTGGGAAGCCAGTGCAATTAGTTTGTCATCACTTGACAGATGCAAGCGAATACTGGAGAGGAAATGTTACCATCACACTGTGCTGAACAATAAGGAATGACTCCCAACCGAGACAAGTGATTTTCATCAGAGAGACTCTGGTGCCTAGAGAGTTGAGGGAATCCTGCATTCCATCTGGTGTATATAAATAAGACATTTCTTCTTTTGTAATCAAGGCTCTCCTCCAAAAAAATCAAATAAATCCATACTTTAGGCACTGCCTTTTCCAACTTCAAACTAGCTGGCTTTTAGAGTCTCCAGGTCAAAAAGAAATACAGCCCAAAGACACTTTCTCCTTAGGGATTATACACAGATTGGCCTCTGTCTCATTTCCACAGAGCAAAAAGGACATCAGACCTCCATCCTTTCTTTGGCTCCTTCTTGGTTAAAGATAAATCTTAGTTCTCTCTGCAGATGGCAGGTTATGGGCTGGGAAGGCTCGCCTCCAAGAGTCTTCTTCAGGCCAAGATACTCAGGCAAGCCCCTGAGTATCTTAAACAAGTGGAGATGTTTAAGCAATTATTGCCGCACCTCAATTCCCCCCACATACTGGAGAGTTTTTTTTTTTGTCTGTTTGTATATATATGTTAATGAAAGACAGTGAGTATTAAATTACCCCTTTTATTGACTGCCTTGTTTTAATTCATCATTGACTCCAGTATTCCCTTTGCCTGGGGAGACCCAGTTGAGGACATAATTGCAACGTTTTGACCTCCTTCAACCAGAGAGAGAGGAATGGATATTATTATAAGGTCATTTTATTGTGTTTTTATCTTTAATACACACATTTCTCCAAGTGGTATAATCAGGTCAGGTTATGAAACTCTGTTTGGGCAAATATTATCATATATAATGCAATTCTTAACATTCAGTGTCTACACTTTTAATAAGTCCTCCATGCTTCCCTATGTATTCTCCTAGACAGCCCTTCGCAAATTAGAAATCAAAATGTTATCCCTAAAGAGAGTTTAGTGACTATCCAATCCCATAATATGATGGTGAGGACCTTGAAGCCCAAAGGGCATTAAGTAGCTTGTTCCTAACATCTTAAATAAGAAGGAAAGAGACCAGCTGGCGATACCCACTCATGCTCAAAGGGCAGAGGCACAGAACCACAGGGTGTCACTGAACTGCTCTTCACCCCTGCATCCTTATTTAGGAACTTCAGGAAATCCTTCTTTTCAGTCCATCAGTGTTTTCTCAGGCTCATCAAGTTTGGTCCTTGTGGGCTCTGACAAGGCATTCTGGGCATCACACTACACAAAGACCATCGAGTAAGTTCAAGAAATGAGCACAGGCATAAAAATCCAGCTCCCTTCCCCATGTCTATAAACTTGACCTATCATAAAAGTTATCAGAATTGAACATTTTGATCTGCTTTTGATCTGTGCTATAAACATTGTGTAGGACAGTTTTCCTTGATGTTGGCAAGCAAGGCTTTCTTTTCTTCATTTTTCTTACAGTAAAATACTAAATTCAAAAGTGCAGAGTTGTTTATATCAAGCCTTCTTAAACTCCCTCTACAACTTTCTTGTGGACGTAAATGACTTTTTTGTCCCCACCCACCCACTCCAGTACCCCAACGAGTACCTAAAACAAAGTACTCTAGGCAATCAATAATTTTTTTGAATAAATAATGATTCCAGCAACCCAGCACGAGTATGCCAAAAATAATCTCTCATATAATCTGATTCAATCCAATCAAAAGTACTACTTTTTTTAGCCTATAGCTCTTCTGCATTTGCTTTCTCAGAATTTCCCAAAGTTAAGTCATTCTCAAACTACCTTCATAATTTTTCCATCACCAACCTCTATTATTCAATAGTTTCTTTAAATTGGCTCATGTTTTTTTAACTTAAAAAAACTTAAATACATGTATTTAAGAGGAAGTTTGGTCACTATTGTACATTGAAAGCCAGTATCACCTGCTCTAAGGTTGTCATAACAATAAATTGACAACTATTTAAAAATTTTAGATGTTTGTCCACATACTCTCTAAATTCATGTGGTATGTGCACACATTTTGGAAACAACACTGCATTATTCATTCAATTCTCTCAACATCCCCATGAGGAGGTAAGTCAGTAAAAACCTTGGTCCCTGTTTGGGTTGGATTATGTGTCACAAAAAGATACAATCAAATCATAACCCCTGGTCCCATGAATATGATCTTATTTGCAAAAAGGGCCTTTGAGGATGTGATCAGTTAAGATGAAGCCCAAACTGGTTTCTCATAGGACTGGTGCCCTTTTAAGACGAAATTTGAACACAGAGACAGACGCACAGGGGAGCACAGCATGTGAAGACGGCAACAGAGAATAAAGCATCACAGCTGCAAGCCAAGGAATGGCAAGGATTGTGGGCAAACCACTTAGAAACTAAAAGAGGCTAAGAGAGATTCTCCCCTACAAATTTCAGAGGGAGCACCATCCTACCGACACTTAATTTCAGACTTCCAGCCTCCAGAACTGTGAGATACCAAATTTCTCTCTCTTTTTTTTTTTAAGCCACCAAATTCGTAGTATCTTATTATGGCTGACCTACATGGCTACGACAGACCCGCAAAACTGAGGTGGTGCTGGCGGTGCTGGTCTAGGACCACATTTTGCGAACCACTGCTAGATGAACTACACGAGATCAAAGCCCAAACTCAGTTTAAGAACTTTTCTAGGACTATTTTCAGGCTATAACTGAAGCAAAGGAAAAACAAACTTAATTATAAAATTCTTAATGTATTTTATCCATGCTTCCACGTATTCATATTTCTAGCAATATTAAAATGCCATGAGGTATTTAACTTGCTTACTTTAGTCCTTATAAAGTTTTCCCCACCAGAACAAGGTCTAAGCATAAACTGTAAAAATATCCTGGAATAGAGTCCATGGAAAAATCCAAACACAGTCAGCCGTGGAATTCCAGTTCAGGTAAAGGTGGCCAGCCAGGTTGTTCCCACAGCTGTGGATGCGAAGGGTGCCCGCTAGAGTTCTGCCACAGGTGCGGCCCTGGTTCTAAGAGTTGGCTAAAACCCTCGGAGTCATCTCTGGAAACCAATGGTCCACTAGGACAGCAATGCTTGCCTGAAAGCTCTCCGCCTTTGCATTGGATTGATAATACATGAACAAAGTAAAGACCAACAGCTAGACGAGTCCTCTCTTTTTCAAACTGTACTTCTCAGTTCACAGCACATCATGAGTCTGCAAAGCCCCTCTCTTGTTTTGCTTTATTTCATCTCACTTGCCCGCCAACCTCAAAGACAACCTCACTAACATGTTGTATATATGTCAAATATTAATTTATCTCTGTAAAAATAGGGAGTGTTTGTGTGTGTGTGTGGTTTTAAGTTGCGTAATATAACATGGTATCACAGTATACATATATTTTTATTATCTTTGCATTCAACACTTCTTTGAAGACCTTCCTGGGTTATGTACATGTACAATGCCCTTTCAAATTTTCTTTAGTGAGAACTTGTCTTTGCTCATCTGTTTCTCACACTGAAATCAGTGTGAGTCAGAGTATTTAGGACTAAGCAAGACTGTTAGTTGAAGTCAATCTGACCCTGGATGCATTTATCCCTGTTAGGACTGTAACTAATTCCTTTCTGCTCCATTTTGCCATGCTCACTAGCTGGCCACGCTCACTAGCTGGCATCACAGGTGTCTTTTTTAAGAAGGGAAAAATCTGTGTTTTGCTTCCTGGCAGTCTTTTTTACTTTTTTTTTTCTTCATGAAATTTACACCCAAAAGCACAACAATGGACTCCAAGAAAAAAGTCTCTTGGTCATCTTTGATTTTCCCTTGCTTAAACAAGATTAATCTAGCCTATGGAAAAGTATTTTAAACATAAGAAAAGTCATTTCAATCTTGGATTACAGAAGATTTCAGATCAAAATGGAAAAATAGTTCAAATGCTTATCAGA
Organism: Myrmecophaga tridactyla; assembly: GCA_004026745.1. Classification (NCBI taxonomy): domain Eukaryota; kingdom Metazoa; phylum Chordata; class Mammalia; order Pilosa; family Myrmecophagidae; genus Myrmecophaga; species Myrmecophaga tridactyla. Next base: position 41,641 of record PVIY010011773.1, read on the forward strand.
GAGTTCCCTGCCTTACTCTTCTTACTCCTTTTGCAGATGTAAGTAATAAATCCAAGACAAAATTCTCTCTCTGGAGAGGTCAACTCCCACCAACACCCGTGGGGAGGGAATTCGGCTCATATGGTAACACTTAATTAAAACATATAATTTCCACATGTTCATGGGAGATAAAAAGAATGCTCCTTTGGGCATGTTTCCAGCCACATTTTTTCAACATATTTGAAACTGTATTACTTAATCAACTATATTCCATGAAATGATAAATATAAAATATCAAGATTTAACAGGCAACTGATATTTTCTTACGGCTCAAGATTCTGATTTCAGTACTTCACAAATTCGTAGTAATAAGATACTAAAAATAACTATCGTGTATTAAGTGTTTATAATGTTGCAGGCACTGTACTAAAGCACTATTGTGTGTTTTCCCATTTAATCTTCATAACCCTATAACACAGATTTTATTACCCCTGGTTTAAAGATGAGAGACCAAAGATGCAAAAATAAAATAAAAGGAAAACTTTGATCCCTTTTATGCAATATTAGCTCATTCCCACCAAGCCAAAAATATACTCTCATATCTCCCCTCTCCTAAAGAAACACTCTAACTTGTTTCCCATCAAAAGCCCATTCTCCCTCTCCTTTCTACTTTCAGCCACCATCTGGAGTGCTGTCAGTGCTCAACGCCACCATGTCCTCTCCTCTTTCCTCCACTTGATTCCCTGCAGTCCTGTGGACGCTTCTCACAGCAGTGAAATGCAAAGCCATTTCCTTGGTCTTTAATCAACTCAAACTCTGAATCACTTTGAACCCACGGCCACCACCTCCTCCTCCTCCTGCCTTATTTTTCTGGCACTACCTGCTCTCAGTTTCCTATCTTTTTCCATGCATCTCTGGGGCTGCAATACCAATTCCTCTTCGTCACCATCATACATCTAGGCACAGCATAGCTTCTGCCTTAGTTCTCATCAGCGTCCCCTGAGCCCGCTAGTCCCAGTCCTTCCTGAAGTTCATGTCCTTCCTCAGCCCCTGGCCACCAGGAGTGCCCCTCTACCTACTCTGTCTGGTTTAAAACTGTTATGTACCCCAGAAAAGCCATGTTCTCTTAATCCTAACACAATCTTATGAAGGCAGATCTATTGTAGTTGTGGGATCTTTTTTTAGGTTGTTTCCATGGAGATGTGACCCTGCCCATTCAAGGTAGGTCTGGAGTCCTTAAAAGAGCTCGTGGAGAAAGAAGAGATTCAGAGCCAACAGCAGAGAGATGGAACCAGTGACAGACGTTTGGAGATGCTAAGTGAAGAGATAAAATCCAAGTTGCCCCAGAGAAGATAAGCAAGGACCCACAGATGCTTAGAGAGAAAGCGACTGGAATCAGAGCCACTTAAAACCAGAAGCTCGGGGAGAAGGACAGCAGACATCACCACATGCCTTCCCATGTGACAGAGAAACTGTGGACGACATTGGCCTTTTCTTCAGAGTCAAGGTATCTTTCTATGAATGCCTTAATTTGGACATTTTCATGGGCGTAGAACTGTAAACCTGTAACTTAAAAAATCCCTTTTGTAAAAGCCAATCTATTTCTGGTATACTGCATTCAGGAAGCTTTAGCAAGTGACACATACCCTTCACTCTGCCTGGGGCATCATGTCCCTATATTGGCCATTTCCTAGCTGTGTGAATCCAGGCCTCTGCTTCCTTATGTCTAAAGCAAGGAGTAAGAACTACACGTATCTTTTAGCATCCTTTCTGGGTATATTATTCTGTGGATGGTTCATCTCTGCAAAGAGAACAAACTCAAAACTTTCTACCTAATATTCAAAGACCTTCACTTATATGCCCTCAGTCTTCTCTCTCTCCTTCCTCACCCCATATCATAAGTCTAAGGTCTCTCCACTTTTCCCCAAACAGTCCCTGAGTGCTTCTGTGCCTTAACAAAGCTGATCTCTGACACAATTGTCCCTGCTTTATCACCAATATTTGTACACCAAAGTCCTGGTTCAGCTAAAAACATCCTCCTTCCTCCAAGTACTTTCCCAGTGAAAAATCATTCCTCTTCTATATCCCTTGAGAGCTTCATTATAGCACTTCTAATATCTTCGTAGGGGAAGAGCCAGTGAATGTGTGCAGGCCAGCCAGTCAGGCCTGCCAGTGCCTCCCAGGCTCTGAGAAGCTCTGGGAGGCAGGTTAGGTCTCCAGCCTAGAGCCAAGCAGCTTGGATTCAAAGTCTACCCCACCTCTTACTGTGTGGATTTAAGTCTACCTAACACATCCAATGCTCAGTTTTTTCATTGGTAAATAGAGTTAGTAATAGTGCTGGCCTCAAAGGGTTGTTGTAAGGATTCGATAAAATAATAGATACAAATATTTTACTGAAAATTATATTTGTATTTAGAGGTTCAGTATACTAGCTGACACATTATCATCATTGGATTTATTTTTCTAACCCTGGAGCACCACAGCCTTCAGCCATAGCAAGTAATGACATAATGGTTCTCAAAATGAATGGAAGCAGACCTGGCAATCTTTTTTAATGAATGCAAAGGCAGCTTCAAATTATCGATTAGAAAATTGACATTAGGAATCCCAGTCTGGTGGGCACAGGGCATAGCGTGGAAATCAAATCTGCACAGAACTTTACATGTGATTTTTTAAAAATACTGATTGTTAATATCAGAGAATGTGGTAGGTGGGAGCTAGTAGAGATGGTGGGAGGCTCAAGATTATCACAGAAAGACGAATCCTTGGTGACACTGGTGGCGAAACAAGGACAAAAATTAATTAATAGTACCAGTCATCCAGCTGTATACATCACACTGTCAAAGAGTCGTCCCAGAGAGCTGCCTTCATGGTCCTCAGGCCCCTTCCCCTTTCCTTAAGTCAGCTAGTAAACCCAAGGGCTATCCACTCCCCTGCACTGGCAGATCAGGAAGGGGCACCCAAACCAAAGACCTGTAGGTGGATCTCACTACTGAATTCCATGCTCCAGGAGAGAGCAAGGGCTTGGGAGAGAGCTCCAGAGGTAAATAACCCCCTAAGATGAAGGCTACGGCATTTTAAATTGTGATTGATCCTTTCTTCTAGATCTGAACCTTTGTTCATATCTCCTACCAATTTTGTTGTGATACATATAAGAACTAGCATCCTGCTACCTCCATGAAAATCTGACCATTTTTCCTTACATCCCTGAATGTAACATTTTTCTCTTTTCCTGGAAAAGCCACATTTCTTGCAACTCATTAGCTACTTTTCTACTCTTCCCCTTCCCCAAACCTACCATTCCCCCATCTTTTTATCTGACTAGCCATCTTCATTTCACTGTATAGCAGTCATCCTATCTTTCTATGTAATTTCTCATTGGATAGGTCTGAGAAATAGAAGGATTTTTGGTGTTTTCTTTTCTTTTTTTTTATTTCACAAATTTTTTTGACCATTTATACTTTAGCTTCATATTACCCTTATATCTTATGTACGTATAATAACTAAAATGACTGAAGATATAACTTGTTCCATTGCATACAGCATTTTATTACCAAAGATTTAGAACATTAGTGGGGAATCAAGACCTCAAGTTCCTTTTGAAGTCTACTATTTCACTGAATTTTCTCACTGATCAATGCACTGACTACCTCTTGACTTCATGAGAAGAACACATTAACGGCCAAATATGGCCTCCAGTTTTTACAACTATAATTTGTGTAATTTTTACAAAACTCAAACAGAATAATATAAAAGTCCAAGAAAGCTGATGAGGCAATATTATTTCAATGAACATCTAGCAGAGAACCAGTGGTGAGGAATAGAACTGGATGGGATAAACAATGCTTGATAAAAATTTAGGGCAACTATGATGCCATAATAATTTTCATTCTAGGGAAATAATACAAATTTCATTCTTCAGCATTTGAAGAAAGTTACAGCGATCTAAGATGCAAACTTTCTTAATTTGGTAATAGTTGCTTTCTCGAGAACTTTGACATTTGATTTTCTTTCCCCTTGGGGGAATATATCCATGAAAACTGGCTTCCCATTTCTTATTAGGCTATAAGGTTATGCTGCAGCTAGGGCACAGTGAGAAGAAGAAATATGCATAATACTCTAAGCACCTTGGAAATAAATGGGAAGGAATGAAGTGACCTCATGTCTTCAGAAGGTGGAAACTCATAAGCCTCCTCCTTTCTGTGGGGCCACTTAGGGCGTTAGCTTGTATCGTATCTTAGTTTTCCAGGCTTCAGTGACAAATACCACACAATGGGCTGGCTTAAACAATAGGAGTTTATTGGCTCATGATTTCAGAGACCAGAAATCCAAATCAAGGAGTTGGCTAGAAGGCTTGCTTCCCCCCAGGATCAATAGTGTTCTAGCTGCCCACAATCCTTGGGTCCTTGGCTTTCCATCGCGTGGCAGTGTCCTCCCCTTTCTTTTACATTAATTTCCAGCTTCTGGCTCCTCCCTGTGGCTCTTTCTGCTATGTCTGAATCTCTTCTACTTATAAAGGACTCTACCAATCCAGATCAAGACCCACCTTCATTCATTTGGGCCACATCTTCACTAAAATAACATCTTTAAGAGATCCCATTTACAATGGGTTCACGCCCACAGGGACATGAGTTAAGATTAAGAACATGTGCTTGTTCATAATTCAAGCCACACACCGGCTCTGAGTTTGGAGGGGATGTTAACAGCATCATCTCGCCTGCGTGGAAGTAAGTTGGCTTGAGCAGCAAGCACTTTAGTGCCTGGACTCATGGCTCTCATTCTTTCACCCTCCCCAAAGTTCTTCTGCATGAACCTGCTTCTTTCTGATTCTTTTTATTCACTATTCATTCAAAAAGTATCGACTGAGCACATACTGTGGGCCAGACATTTTTGTATACTCTGGAAATACATCAATGAGCAGGCAGGTTCTTGCTATTATGGATTTTACATTCTAGAGGAGATAGATAATCAACAAATAGATAATACAGTAGGTGGTGATGAATGCTATAAAGAAGGACAAAGGGGATTAAGTTGGAGGGAAGGTGTACTACTTTGTACTATGGAGTCCAGAGAAGTCCTGTCTGATAAGGTGGCATTTGAGCAGAGATTTGAAGAAAATAAAGTAGAGTGCCATTTAGATATCTAAGAAAAGAGCATTCCAGGCAAAGGGAATGGCATGTGCAAAGGCCCTGATGGAGAAGTAAGTTTGGCAAGAATGAGCAAAAGCAAGAATGGCTTAGAGAGAATAAGAAGGAGGGTCTTAAGAGGTGAGGTTTCCAGTGGCCTCTGACTGGCCCAGAAAAGCTGCGCCCTCCACCACCCAGCACAGCCATCCTAAAATATATCTATGCTGGGGATTTGTCCCCCTCATCTCCTATTCATCATGATTCACCTATTTTTTAGGTAGTATCCTACCGTAAAAAAGCAGAAAGTTCCTGCTTTCTCCTAATAGTTATTAGCCCTGCTCCTTCCCAGAATATAAGGACAGTGAGGATGGTGGACGTGTTTATTCACTGCTGTATGCTTAGCTCCTATTTCAGGGCTGGAAACCAAGCAGACCCTCAAATGTTTACTGCATGACAGTAAACAGGGAAACCTAGCTATGCAATGGAAATGAGGCACTTGACACTGTTAGAGGAAGGAGATCTAAATTTGAGATGTGGCATCATCAAAGCAGTAAGGAAATGACTCTATAAGACATCCAAAATTCTGAGCCCTGATTTCCTTACATATAAAAGATTTGGATTAGAAATGAGGGTGCCAAAAATCTGCTGCAAGTAAGACCACATACCTGCTCCCATGCCCATTTGACTCTCTAATGGGCCATGACTTTCTTTCTAGATAAGACCTCAGGGTCCTTCTTAACACAATGTGCCCTTAGCAGTCACAAACGATTGGTCATATATAACTCTCACACTGGTCAATTTGCCATCCCTGGACTAGAAGATTTTTATGATTCCTTTCAGCTCTGACACAGACTATGATTCAGATATAAGCAAGTCCACTTGTGTGACTACATAGAAGTACATGTTACTATGAATTCATCTTGCAAGAATTCCCAGAAATGATGCTGCTCAGTTCCAGGTGATCTCTGTGGGCTCCTTACGCTTCTATAACAGAGACAGCCAACTGGTAACCCTTGCTTGAATTCAATGCCAGATTTTTCATTTTTTTTTTTCAAAGACTGCTAGGATTGATCCTTTGAGTAAGCTGAATATTGTGGCTTCCCTCAAATTCCATCCAACAGAAGCTCAAACTCTATAAATGCACCAGCCCTAAGGCTTTAAATTTGTCTGGCCTGACTGAGCTTTAGAATCACTCTATAACTTCTGGTCAATACGACTGAGTTTCTATGGTCCCTGCTTTGGTAAGAGCCTTTTAGATCCTAACCCCTTTGACTTCATCCCATCTCAGGCTACCCTTCCTAACATATTCCTGGCCTGTTACCGACCTCTTTCTGTGTCTCCTATCGAAGCTTCCTAACCTCTGATGCCTGATCTAATTTGGACCCTCCTCTTTCCTATAATGTGCACTCACCCCTCAGAATATGCCATCCTTTAGCCACTCCAGATAGCAAACCCAACCTAATCCATTCTGGAGTGAAAAGTATTACTTCGTGGCAGGCCCATGAGATTGGTATCTCTGCAGAAGAAAAGAAATACACAAATATCCAGATATAGAGTAGGATCATGAAAGATGAACAAAGTTCTAAGGAGAAACATGGGGAGTTGAACACATCTCTGCCTCAACTTCCTCCCAAAGGGATTTTCTTTTCCTTTTTTTTTTTTTTACTTTTTTAAAACATAACAACATGCAAACATGACCATTTTTACCATATGATCATTCCATTCTTGGTATATAAACAATAACTTACAATATCATCATATAGTTGTATATTTATCACCATGATCATTTCTTAGAACATTTGCATCAATCCAGAAAAGGAAATAAAAAGAAAAAAGAAAAAAAACTCATACATACCAGACCCCTTACCTCCATCTCATCGATTGCTAGTATTTCCATCTACCCAATATATTTTAGCCTTTGTTTCCCCTATTTTTTTTCTATATCCGTTATCACTTCCTTCCATTGATCACTAAAATTTCAATCTACTGCTTAACATTTGTTCCCCCTATTATTTATTTATTTTTAATCCCTATGTTTCACTCATCTGTCCATACCATAGATAAAAGGAACATCAGACACAAGGCTAAAAGAATTTTTAAGAATAGTATAAACCCATAAGGATAAAGAAAACTGAAGGTTCATCAGCAGAGGAGAGAAGTCAACAAAATTTTGAAAGCTGAAAATGGATGTGCAGTTTACTATGGAAAAATGTCTTTAACTGGACATTCATAAAAGTTACAGAAAATTGTTCAGACAACAGTCCCTACAAAATAATTCCCCTTTTACCTGTCCAAACAAAATGTCTTGATGCCATTATCAATAACTCCAGAATATTTTTCTGACTCCATGTCTTCCAATGGTCGTACTCTGGTGTGACTAAAGGGTTTTAAACCCTTTTAAACTCTAGTGACACAATGCCAAATAAATACACCATTGAAGTGAAAATGATGTGCTTAACCTGCAAGCACAGACAATCCTCTTATCTTTCACCCCATCACATCAAATCACCTCCCTAAGCCCCTCTCTTCTCTACAAATTCTGGAGTGGTCACCGGGGTCTAAGCTACTGATTACAATTATTCTTCCCAAAGATAGCATCCCCTCACTCCTTGAAAATCATCCTCATATCCACTCTGAAGCACCATACATTCATTCCGCATTTTTTGCCCCTGGACCTGGTTTAAAAGCTATTCTTCTGTTAAAAGCCCCCTATCCCAGCTCCTTTGGTCCTTGCCACGGTGCCTGGTAATATCCCTCAGGCTGGCTCTCTGTATAGTTGGAGAGGATAACATTAATGCTTATGCCTGTGGAGACTTTTCTGAAGTTATGTCTTAGATAACATGGTCAGGGATATGCCTGCTGAGATATAATTTAGCTTTAGAGAGTTTAGGGACTCCAGAGACCTGGAGAGTTGATATATCCATCATATAATCCAGTCTTTCTCAAGCACCCACAGCCTTAAGAGAGTGTTTGATTTCGCATCAGAGGACCTAAATGCTCCTGTGGATGCTGCTGACTAGGTGGGAAACTGTGAACATTGTACAGATATACAGAAGTCAGCACTTGAATTTTGTGGTCAAAGTCTAGACTCCAACTTGTACTGAATTGCCCTGAGCCTATGCTGCAGGATGAAATAAGGAGTGAGAGTTTTGAATTTACAGATATGAATTTGCAGCCCAAATCTGAAAATTACAAGCGATATGCCTGTGGAGGGAGTTGCTATATGCTCTGTCATGAGAACTTAAGCGTAGGTGCAACAGAGACTCCTGGCAAATGGCTACTTTATTACTTACACAGCACAAAGGGTCCAAAAGTGTGTGGGAAAAGATACCACCAGGGTCGGTCCCCTGGGGAAGCCAACTGCTTTGCATTGCAGATGAGACACCAACTATGGCTAGTCTCCTGAGAGGCCAACTGTTGAGCAGCTCTGCATGCCTTCCTCCACATCAAAAATGAAGGGCACCTGCACAGCCTGAGTTCTGGGCTTCTAGACAATCAAGGAGGAGGCAGTCCTGCCCATGGGCAATCTCTGTGCCCTCGCCAAGCAGTTGGGGCTGGTTAAGATGTAACTTCTCCCCCAGCTGCATGCAGTCTGTTGTGAAATAAAAACATAACAAATACCTGCATGCAAAAAAGCACAAATGGAAATGTACCAAACACCTACATGCAAACAAACAAGAGTGGAAATAAAACAGAAACCTGCACAAACAAACAAGAGAGGAAAAGAAGGGGAGTGGGTGAGGGTTGGGACATGGCTGCTGAGTCTATCTGTGACTTCCCCAGTGATCTTGCTTAATTTTCTGGACCTCAGTTTCCTCATCTGTAAAATGGAGATGACAATAATGCCTACCTCACAGTGGTGTCCAGAATTTAAATAATATAATCAAGAATCTTGGGTCCAAAGCCAATCACACGGCAGCCGCTCGGTAAGTGGCTGGTTTTGTTTTTCTTCTCACTTGGGCAAAGGGTCATTTCACTTCCACATGTACGTGAGTCTCAAGAGGTACCTATGGGAGGGCTACAAGATACAAAATAGCTTAAAATCTTCTCATACGTTTGGAAAATTATTTAACTTAGTTGAAGCCCCACAATTCTGGGTTCTATATAGGAAAAAAGGCTAAAGACTAATAAAAGCAGGTGTTACCATATCAAAATAGAGTCTAGGACTTCTAAGGAGATTGATATTTAATGCGACCAACCAGGATTAATTCAATGTAAAATGTGCTTTGTTGGAAGAGATAAACTATTGATTCTCAATCCTAGCTGCGCATTACAATCACTTGGGATTCCTTTTATGGGTTTAAAAAAAAAAAAACCCCAATTTATTGAAGATTGCATGAAATGGGGTTCAATGACAGAATAATTGTTAAAGCGCTCCTGCCACTCTAAACTGCAACCAGTATTTAAAACCACCAGGCTAAACATTAAAAAATTAAAAAAAAAAAAAGTTTTTTAAGTCCTATGGGTCTAAATGGATTTACTCATTTAGGTACAATTTCTTCCAAACACAATCACCTGACTCTCAGCAGGTTCACTGCTAAATCACTTTCTAACAAGTAGCCGACAGTTGAATGCAAGAGCCGTTAGGCCAAAGTCATGAAGAAAGAGATGCCAAGAAGCAGAAGGACACGCCCAGCAGTTGCCTCAGCTTACCTGTGTACGTTTAGGCCAAAGGAAGAAGACAGCTCCAAGCCCAAGTCCAAAAGACAAGGCGGTTTCTGAGGATGGAGAAGCAGATTAGCTAAGGTTCCAAAAAGGAAATGGAGCAGACACAAACAGATAACCCAGAAGTAGAACAGAGGCTAATTTAATGCCAAAATATTAAAATGCAGAGTAAAGTGTCACAGAAAGACCCTTGTGGACAGCACAAGGGCCACAGCTTTCTTGACCTGCAGCTTTGAGTACTCCCACTGGTAGGCTCGCTCTGCATACTAGCACTTCCGAACAGATAACACCACCACAAAATTTATTTTTACTTTGCTAAGTGTGGTGGTCACCTTTCTCTAAGCCTAGAGTCAAAACATACTTCCCTACACACACTTTTGAAGTGAGATATGGCCATGTGATTCTATTTGGCCAATAAAATGTGAATGAAAGTGACCTGGGCATTCAATGGAAGCTTTAAAAGCCATTGTACAAACTCGGAGAACTGAAGTTGAGAGTATGGGTTGTCAGGCCAGGGCCTATTGTAAAGGGTCCTAGATTATGAGCTCTTATAGCAGTCACATCTATTCTGGAGTTGTAACTGCTATCTCTAAATTCCAAGATACTATTGTATCTTGTGTATAAATATTTACATAGTTATTTGTTCTACTTGTGTATAACTTGGTTGTTCCCTAGAACTTCGGGTATTTGTGTGATACCTGAGACTCAGAGTTAGAGCTCTGAAGCTATGAAAATCAGCATTATCCCATATAGCAACTGTTAAAAAGAGTTTTAAAAAAGTGATCAGACTTTGACTAGAGATACGGATGAAGCTAATCTATATAGGAATAAGGTAAATCAGAATACAAGGTAAAGGATGATATGATCTATACGTTAAAACTTCAACCTCTATGTGAGACCAAAGGGAGAGATGTTTATTTGGTGCAAAATTTATATTTTTGCTAGCACATTACGTAATTTAACTTGTATGGTCAGTTTATTTGAACACCAAAATTACATGGAATCTTTAATAGGGAGTGAGATCTCGCTGGTTTGTACAGGTTAGTGTGATGCCTCCAATACATCCAAGAGTAATCTGGGAAGAGAATAAAAACGTATTTGCAAAGTCCCCTTAGGGGACTGAAGAGAAAGGAGAAAATATTAAACTTCCCCATCTAGGGAATTCCTGATATTCTTGCAAGCACTGGGGACAACCAATTCAATAGGATGAGCCTTCAATCTGGGGTCTGCCCCTATGAAGCTTACTCCTACAACAGAGAAGCTAAGTCTACTTATAACTATGCCTAAGAATCACCCTCAGAGAACTTCTTTTATTGCTCAGATGTGGCCTCTCTCTCTAAGCCAACTCAGCAGGGGAGCTCACAGCTCTTCACTACATGGGACATGACTCCCAAAGGTATAAATCCCCCTGGCAACATGGGACAGGACTCCTGTGATGAGCCAAGACTTGGCATCATGGGGTTGAGAAACTCTTCTTGACCAAAAGGGAGAAGAGAGCAATGAGACAAAATAAAGTTTTAGTGGCTGAGAGATTTCAAACAGAGTTGAGAGGTTATCCTTATGCATTATATAGCTATCCCTTTTTAGTTTATGCTATATTGGAGTGGCTAGAGGGAAAACTTTAAACTGTTGAGCTGTGTTCCAGTAGCCTTGGTTCTTGAAAGCAACTGTACAATTATATAGTCTTTATGACGTGACTACATGACCACTAAAACCTTTATCCAGGATACGAACAGATGAGTAAAAAAAATAAGGACAATAAATAAATAATAGGGGGTGGGTGCTGGTTTGAAACTGTCGTGTACCCTAAGAAAGCCATGCTCCTCAATCTTCATTCAGTATTGCTGGATGGGATCTTTTCTATTGTTTCCATGGAGACGTGACCCACCCAATTGTGGGTGGTAACTTTTGATTAGATGGTTTCCATGGAGATTTGTCTCCACCCATTCAAGGTGGGGTTGCTTACTGAAGCCCTTGAAGAGGGAATCATTTTGGAAAAAACTCAGAGCCGAGAGAGCCACACAGCCAGAGATCTTTAGAGATGCAGAAGGAAAACACCCCCAGGTGTTCATCCTTATGAAATGAGAAGCCAGTAGAGAAACCAGCAGATGTTGCCATGTGCCTTTCCAGCTGACAGAGGTGTTCTGGATCCACTGGTCTTTCTTGAATCAAGGTATCATTTCCTGGATGCCTTAGTTTGGACATTTTCACAGCCTTAGAACTGTAAATTTGCAACTTAATAAATTCCCCTTTTAAAAGCTATTCCATTTCTGGTATATTGCATTCCAGCAGCTTTTACAAAACGGGGGAGGAGCGGAGGGGGAGATGAGGGGTAAAAAGAAAAATCGGGTAAATTACAATACTAGTGGTCAATGGGGGGGTATGAGATGTATGGGTTTTTCTTTTTATTTCTTTTTTTGGTGTGATGCAAATGTTCTAAAAATGTTCATAGTGGTAAATACACAACTCTGTGATGATATTGTGAGCCACTGACTGTATATTTTGGATGGATTGTAGGTGCATGAGGATTTCTAAATAAAAATATTTTTTAAAAAGCCATTGTAGGGTGGGCCACAGTAGCTCAGTGGCAGAGTTCTCACTTGCCATGCCAGGGACCCAGGTTCGATTCCCAGTGCCTGCCTATGCGAAAAAAAACATTGTACGATTTACCACTGACCCCTTGTCTGCTTTAATAATCATGGAAGCTCATGTCAAGATGGAACTTCTACAAGCGTGGGTCACTGATTAAAGGTGCCCCTAGGTTAGAACAAAAAAATTTTAATTTTCTTGTGTTAAACCACAGAGATTTGGAGGTTATTACCTCAAAATACTAGTTTCTATTGATTGATACACTATGACTTGAGAATACAAATGGAATTCGTCTAGCTCATAGTTTTTTAACCTTAGTTTAAATGGCATTTTTCATTGGATAATTCTTGGTTGTTGGGGTTGTTCTGAGCATTATAGGACATTTAGGAACATCTCTTGCCTTTTCCTAATAGATGGATGTAGCACCCCCTCCCCAGAGGTGACAATCAAAAATGTCTTCACATTTTGCCAAATATCCCCTGTAGATAAAATTGCCCTTGTTTGAAAACCACTGTTCTACATATAACAGCAACCCAATTGAAAAACACTGGGTTAGGGTCAGCCTAATAATGTTTTATTCCATTAAAAGTTAGAATATCTTCTCTTATAAAATGGATTTTATGCACTCTAATTTTAGGCCAGGGTCTACACTACAATAAAACTGCAACCCAGATAAAGCTCCTGCTTATGGAGACAAATCTGATATGAAAACTCTCAACATTGTTTGTAAGCTCTCCCCTCCATTTGATAAACTGGGAACACTAAGAATTCAATTTGGAGTTAGTATTTCAAAACCTACTGGTTCGTTATGCAAATATAAGGTTAAGAAGCCCAGTCTTGAAATATGCTGAAGCTAAAGAATGGAGAGATTGGAGGGACTACCTAGTAGGTTTCTAAATCTGTCATTTGGAAATTGTTCATGGTTTTCCCTTCTTGAAGAGGAGCTAGACTATACTTTGAGTTCATCTTGAGGAGCATAAGCATAAGGAATAAATTAAGGCCAACATAAGGGCCCAAATGAATACTGACTCTCCCCTGAATGAAGTGAATTCCATGCTGCTACTGAAACAGTGGACGACTTCTTATATCCTCCTGGCACCACCCTGCTTGATTTATCATGGAGGATCCTCCTTATATCCCAATATTGGGGACACATTCTTTTCTTTAATCACATAGTTGTATATTCATCACCATGATCATTTCTTAGAACATTTGCATCAATTCAGAAAAAGAAATAAAAAGAAAACAGAAAAAAATTCATACATACCATACCCCTTAACCCTCCCTTTCATTGATCACTAGCATTTCAATCTACTAAATTTATTTTAACATTTGTTCTCCGTATTATTTATTTTTAATCCATGTTTTACTCATCTGTTGATAAGGTAGATAAAAGGAGCATCAGACACAAGGGTTTCACAATCACACAGTGATTTTCGCAGTCACACTGCGAAAGTTATATCACTATACAATCATCTTCAAGAAACATGGCTACTGGAACACAGCTCTACATTCTCAGGCACTTCCCTCCAGCCTCTCCATTACATCTTAACTAAAAAAGGTGACATCTCTATAATGCATAAGAATAACCTCCAGGAAAACCTCTTGACTCTGTTTGGAATCTCTCAGCCATTGACACTTTATTTTGTCTCATTTCACTCTTCCCCCTTTCGGTCGAGAAGGTTTTCTCAATCCCTTGATGCTGAGTTTCAGCTCATTCTAGGATTTCTGTCCCACGTTGCCAGGAAGGTCCACACCCCTGGGAGTCACATGCCATGTACAGAAGGGGAGGGCAGTGAGTTTGCTTGTCATGTTGGCTGAGAGAAGCCACATCTGAGCAACAGAAGAGGTTCTTTGGGGATGACTCTTGGGCCTAATTTTAAATAGGCTTAGCCCATCCTTTGTGGGGTTAAGCTTCATATGAACAATCCCCAAGATTAGAGGTTCGGCCTATTGCCTTGGCTGTCCCCACTGCTTGTGAGTATATTAAAAATTCTCCACTTGGAGAAGTTGAGTTTTCCCCCCTTTCTCGCCATTCCCCCAAGAGAGATTTGCAAATACTTTTTATTCACTGTTCAAACCACTCTGGGATTTATCGGGGCATCACTCTGGACAAACCTACAAAATTTCATGTGGGGACACATTCTTAACCCTCAGTCCTTTTGTCTGTAATGAGCCTCCGTGTTGTCGCATGTTGGACAACTGCAGAGAGGGCAACATTACTGTGGGTGAAGACTCCATCTCAAAGTCAAGGGCTGACAAGGCTTCTCTCTCTGGCCTTCAAGGATATTTTCCAGGTTGGTTCTGAAACTGCTCCCCTAAAGCCCCTTAATAGCCATGAACAAATTACCCTCTTCTCCTTGGTTCCCATGGCCAGAATCCTTAACTAATCCTCTACCCACAAAGTAGAGCTAGTTTCACAAGCTGTTATTTCAGCTGCTCACTTGAACATCTGCTCCTGATTTATTTGCTGAACACCTCCAATATGCACAGAGCTACGTTGTCACGCCCTTCCCACTCAGCTCCTTGCCCCCTCCACCCTCAAACATATCTGCGTCTGCACACTCTCGTCCCACCCCCAATTCTTTCCACAACTGATCCATCCACCTCCTCTTCAGACCTCAGCCCCTCGGGAGCTTGCACTATCAATTACTGGCTCTCAGTCCTGAATCTTTAACGTCTCCATCCCAAGGGCTCTTTCATTTATTCAACACAGTAACATGTTTAAGCCTCTCCTATCATGACAAAATCCACCCTGTAACTTTCTTTCCCTCTGCAGCTCTCAAAGCAGTCTATTATCTTCCTTGCTCCTTATTTACTCTTAATGTGACCACAATTTTCCTTCTGGCTCCAAGATTCTTCCTTGTGTGACCTGCTAGAGTTGCCAAAGCCAGTCTATATTATAATTGACCTCTCAGGACCACATGCTAGTCCTCTACTTCTTGCTGCAATGCTCTCATCCTTCTGCGTCTGCAACATAACTGGCCCCGGGTTCCCCTCCAGCATTCCCAGCCTCCTTCATCACCTCCCCTTCACACAGTAGTGGTGTCCCTGGGTTCATCCCCACCACTCGTCTCACTTTAGTCATACTTTGCTGTATCTCCTCCAAATACCAGCTCTGCTACCACCTACTTTTGATTTTTATAAGTACTTCAAATACTACATGGCTAAAATAGAAGTCATCGTCTAGCACACCTTCCCAATTATGCTTCCCTCTCCTCTTATCCTATAATTCCCATGTTCATGAGAGGCTCCACATCCACATAGGGACCAGCATCCTAGGCATCTTTCTGGGCTGCTTCTGCTGCACTCTTCACAGGGGTCACCAAAGCCAAAGGATTCCATCCCAGAGGATTTGGGGAATCTCCTCCCCTCCTCTCCATCCCTGCTGCTGTTGCTGCCTTAACTCAGATTCTCACTGCCTCCTGATGGATGGATAGCTTCACCAAATCCTACTTAATGGAACTCCAGGGGAGCTTTTTCAGACCACTCTTGTGTAAGCCACTTCCTGCTTCCAATGCTTCAGTGACTTCTGGTTGCTTACAGGACATTGTCCCTAGTACACCTGAACTTGAAATAACAAGGCCTCTTACCACCTGGCTGTCAGGATGTTGGAAGGAAGGCATTCTGGATTCTACTCCAGGCTTTACCACATACATATTGTGTGAGCTTGGGCAAGGTGATTGTGCTGGTTTGAAGCTATTATGTACCTCAGGAAAGCCACATTCTTTAATCCTCATTATATATTTCTGGGTAGAATCTTTATTTCCATGGAGATGTGACCCATCCAATTGTGGGAGGTAACTTTTGATTACATGGTTTCCAAGGAGATGTGTCTCCACCCACTCAAGGTGGAGTTGCTTACTGGAGCCTTTTAAGAGGGAACTATTTGGAAAAAGCTTTAGAGCCACCAGAACCAAACAGCCAACACAGCCAGAGACTGTTGGAGATGAAGAAGGAAAACATCCACTGGGGAAGCCATTGGAGAAGCCTAGAGAGAAAGTTAGCAGATGTTACGATGTGCCTTTCCAGTTGTTTCCAGGAGAGAGAAACCCCAAACATCATCAGCCTTCTTGAACCAAGGTATCTTTCCCTGGATGCCTTAATTTGGACACTCTTATAGCCTTGCCTAAATTTGGACATTTTCATGGCCTTAGAACTGTAAACTTGCAATATAATAAATTCCTCTTTTTAAAAGCCATTCTGATTCTGGTATATCACATTCCTGCAGCTTTCAAACTAAAACGGATTTGGTACCAGAGAAGTGGGGTGCTGCAGTTTGCAAATACCAAACATATTGCAATGGCTTTTGAAATGGATAAGGGGAAGACTCTGGAAGAATCGTGAGGAGTTTGATAGAGAAGGCCTAGCATGCTTTGAGGAGACTGTTGGTAGAATGTAGACTCTAAAGATACCTCTGATGAGGCTTTAGATAGAAAGTATGAATGTGTTGTTCCAAACTGGAAGGGAGGTATTCTTTGTAGATAGAAGACAGAATTTGAGAGTGATGAACTTGGAAATTTAGCAAAAGAAATTTCCAAACTAAATGTGGAAAATCTGCTCCTTGAAGCTTATAGTAAAATGTGAGAGGAAAGAGAGAAGTTGAGAACTGAGCTCTAGGGTCCAAAGAGGCCAGAAATTGATGTTCTGGAAAATTCTGGGCTTCCAGAAAGGGAGGTCCAGAGAGTTGTGCCCCATGTGAGGATTTGACCAAACATGGAAGCAGTCAGCCATTACAGGACAAGCCAGGATTGGAGATGGAGTTATCCAGGAAGGATCTGTGGAGAGTCCTTTTGTGTGATGGGTAGCCTATAGCGTAGGAAACCAACAAGAGCATTGTGGGATCTGTGAAAATAGAACCATTACCAGTCTGGACTAAAAGGAAGAGAAAAGGGACAAATGGAAAGAAAAATAACTTCAAAGGCAGAACCATGGAAGCTAAGTTCTGAAATAAAAAACCCTGGGCCAGGAGAAGTACTCATCCAAGTACTTGGAGAGGTTGAGTTTGCCCTGAAGGCAGAGGGTGGGTGGGTCTTCCACCTCGCTCTGTGGGAAGAGTTGTGCCCCAGGCCTTGGAGAGGGTGGAGCACATTCCTTGGGGACTGGGCAGAGCCTGGCTGCCACCACATTGTTCTGGAGGGGTTGAGCATGTGCCCTGGAGATGGCAAAGAATCTGGTGCCACCCCAATGCTTGGAGAGGATGGAGCCAAGAAAAAAAGTGATCTCCCCAATGTTCCTGTGTGAGTTTGAAAATAGTATGTACCCCAGAAAAGCCATGTTTTAATCCTGATTCCATCTTGTAGACACAGCTATTTCTTTTAATCCTGATTCAATAAAGTAGGTTGGAAGCTTTTGATTAGATTATCTCCATGGTGATGTGACACATCCAATTGTGGGTATTAACCTTTGATTAAACGGAGACGTGACTCCACACATTCCAGGTAGGTCTTGATTAGTTTACTGGAATCCTTTAAAAGAAGAAACATTTTGGAGAGAGTCAGAAACAACAGAAATGAGAAAAATGACAGAAGCCTCAGAGCCGAGAGAAACTTTAGGGCAGAGCTGACACAGATGTGGACCTATGGAGAATAGAGACACGGATGTTTGGAGATGCTTGAAGCTCAGAAGATGTCGCCATGAGATGTTAAGCAAGCCAGAACCTGGAGAGGCAGATTGCTGGCCACGTGCCTACCCAGCTGACAAAGGTGTTTCTAACCCATGGTCCTTCCTTGAATTAAGGTAACTTGTTGGTGCCTTAACTTGGACACTTTCACTTTCTTAGAACTGTAAACTTGTAACTTATTAAACTCCCCTTTATAAAAGACATTCCAGTTCTGGTATACTGCATTCCAGCAGCTTGCAAACTAACAGACCCCCAGGGTTGCATTTGGAGAGAGGCAGGCTGTGCCTAAGACCTTGGAAAGGGTGGGACTGCCACTTTCCAAAGCCCCAAGTATAAATGAGACTTAAGACTTTGAAATCTAATGGCATTTGCCCTGTAGGTTTCCAAAAGTCTTTGGGTCCTGTGATCCCTCCCATCTCTCCCTATGGAAATGGGAATATTTATTCTATGACTGTCCCTCCTTTGTATATTGGCTGCAGATAACTTGTTCTGAGTTTTACAGGTCTAGAGCCAGAGGAGAATTTTGTCTTAGGACAGACTGTGCCTGTAGATGACTTTCATGAGATTTTGTACTGTATCTGACTTCGTATTGTATTTGTATTGTTACTGAAATGGTTTACGGCTTTCTGATATTTTTAGGAAATGAATGTACTTTGCATTTGGAAAGAACATGTCTTTTGGGGATCCAAAGGGTGGAATGTGTCAGTTTGAAGCAATTACGTGCCCCAGAAAAGCCATGTTCTTTAATTCTCATTCAATATTGCTGGGTGGAATCTTTTTAATTGTTTCCATGGACATGTGACCCACCCAATTGTGGGTGGTAACTTTTGATTAGATGGATTCCATGGAGATGTGTCTCCACCCATTCAAGGTAGGATCACTTACTAGAGCCTTTTAAGAGGGAACTATTTTGGAAGAAGCTTTAGAGCCACCAGAACCAACAGAGCCCACACAACCAGAGACCATTGGAGATGAAGAAAGAAAACACTCCTGGGGAAGCCACTGGAGAAACCTGGAGAGAAAGCTAGCAGATGTCACCATGTGCCTTTCTAGTTAAGAGAGAAACCCTGAACATCATCAGCCTTCTTGAACCAAGGTATCTTTCCCTGGATGCTTTAATTTGGACACTCATAGCCTTACCTTAATTTGGACATTTTCATGGCCTTAGAACAGTAAACTTGCAATATAATAAATTCCCCTTTTTAGAAGCTGTTCTGTTTCTGGTATACTGCATTCTGGCAACTTTCAGACTAACACAGTGATTAACCTCTATGTGCTTCAGATTCCTTATCTGTTAAATGGGGATATAATAGTATCTATCGCATAGGGTTCTTGTAAAATTAAAATGAATTAATATGTTTAGAGCACACAGAACTGTGTCTAGCACATGATAAGTGGACACTAAATATTAACTGCTATCACCATAATTATTGCTTCCTAGAAAGGCATGAACAAGCAACATTGACTCAAGAAGAAATAGATTACCTCAGCAAACCAATCACAAAAGATTGAATCAGTCATCAAGAAGCTCCCCCAAAATAAAATTCCAGGACTAGATGGCTTCACATGTGAATTCCACCAAGCATTTAAGAAAGATTAGTACCAATCCTGCTCACACTCTTCAAATAAATTGAAGAGGAGGGAAAGCTACCTCACTCATTCTATGAAGCCAACATAACCCTAATACCAAAGCCAGACAAAGATACTACAAGAAAATTACAGACCACGCTCTTTAATGACTATAGCTGCAAAATCCTCAACAATATACTTGCAAATTGAATGCAGCAGCACATTAAAAGAATTATACACCATGACCAAGCGTGTTTTATTCCAACTATGCAAGGCTGGTTCAACACAAGAAAACCGATTAATATAACACATCATATCAATAAGTCATAGCGGAAAACCTACATCATCTCAACTGATGTAGAAAAGCATCTGAGAAAATCCAACATACTTTCTTGATGAAAACACTACAAAGGATGGGATCCCTCAACATGATAAAGGTAATATATGAAAAACCCACAGCTAACACCATCCTTAATGGGGAAAAACTGAAAGCTTTCCCTCTAAAATCAGGAACAAGACAAAGATGCCTACTGCACCACTGTTATTCAACATTGTGCTGAAAGTTCTAGCCACAGCAATTAGACAAGGAAAAGAAGTAAAAGGCATCCAAGTTGGAAAGGAAGAAGTAAAACTTTCACTATTTGCAGATGACCTGATGCTATATATTGAAAATCCAAAAAAATCTATAGCAAAGCTACTAGAGCTAATAAATGAGTACAATAAAGTGGCAGAGTACAAGATCAACACCCCAAAATCAGTAATATTTCTATACACTAGTGATGAGAAATCTGAAGAGGAAATCAAGAAAAAAATTCTACTTACAATAACAACCAAAATAATCAAATATTTAGAAATAAATTTAACTAAGGTTACAAAAGACTTATACACAGAAAATTACAAGAAATTGCTAAAAGAAATCATGGAAGACCTAAATAAATGGAAGGGCATACAGTGTTCATGGATCGGAAAATTAGATATGGTTAAGATGTCAATTCTACCCAAACTGATTTATAGATTCCATGCAATACCCATTAAAATCCCAAAAACTTACTTTGTTGAAATAGAAAAACTAATAACCAAAGAATAGCTAAAATAGCCCAGAATAGCTAAAAATACCTTGAGAGAGAAAAATGAAGTGGGAGATCTCACACTACCTGATTTTAAAGCATATTACAGAGCTATAGGGGATAAACCAGCATGGGACTAGCATAAACACAGATATACTCACCAGTGTAATTAAACTTAGTGTTCAAAAATAGACCCTCTCATCTATGGACAACTGATCTTTGATAAGGTGGTCAAGCCAACCCACTTGGGACAGAGGAGCCTCTTCAATAAATGATGTTTAGAGAGCTAGATATTCATTTGCAAAAGAATGAAAGAGGATCCATATCTCACACTCCATACAAAAATTAACTCAAAATGCATCAAAGACCTAAACATTAGTAATAAGACCATAAAACTGTTAGAAGAAAATATAGGGAAATATCTTATAAATCTTGTGACAGGAGGCAGTTTCCTAGTGCTTACACCCAAAGCACGAGCATCAAATGAAGAAATAGATAAATGGATCTCCTTAAAATTAAGCACTCCTGTGCATCAAAGAACTTTGTCAGAAAAGTAAAAAGACAACCTACGCAATGGGAGACAATATTTGGAAACTACATATCAGATAAGGATTTAGTATCCAGAAGATAAAAAGAGATTCTTCAACTTAACAACAAAAACAAACAAGCCATTTAAAAATGGGCAAAAGACATGAACAGACACTTTTCAGAAGAGAATATACAAATGGCTAAAATACACAACTCCACTGGCTATTAGGAAATGCAAATCAAAACCACAATGAGATATCATTTCAGACCCATCATAAAAAAAAAAAAACAGAAAATGACAGGTGCTGGAGAGGATGTGAAGAAAGAGGCACACTTATCACTGTTGGTAGGAAAGTAAAATGGTACAACTGCTGTGGAAGGCAGTTTGGCAGTTCCTCAGGAAGCTAAGTACAGAATTGCCATATGATCCAGCAATTCCATTACTAGGTATATATTCAGAGGAACTGAAGGCAAAGACACAAATGGACATTTGCACACCGATGTTTATAAAAGCATTATTTATGATTGCCAAGAAATGGAAACAGCCCAAATGTCTATCAAAAGATGAGAGGCTAAACAAGCTGTAGTACATACATATGATGGAATATTATGCAGCTTAAGACAGAATAAAGTCATGAAGAATGTAACAACATTGATGAATCTTGAGGATATTATGCCAAGTGAAATTAGCCAGAAACAAAAGGAGAAATACTGCATGGTTTCACTAAAATGAATTAACATTACTGAGTGAACTTTGAGAGTTGAAGTTAAGAACAGAGGTTATCTGGAGATAGAAATAGGGTAGAGATTGGGCATTTGGTGCTAAAGGAAAACAGATTGTACACCAGGACTGACTGTAGATATCCAAAAATGGGTATCACAATACTACCTGATGGTAGCACAATAATATAAGTACATTGAATGAAGCTGAATGTGAGAATGAGTGAGAGAGTACGGCTGAGGGCACGTATGAAACAAGAAGGAAAGACAGAGGATAAAAAGACAGAATGATTTAGGAATGCCTAGAGTGGATAGTGATGGTGATTAAATGTACAAATAAAAAAAATGTTTTTGAATGAATGTCAACAGCGCAGGGTGATGAAAATGGATGGTATATGGGGAAAAATACAAGCAATGCAAGTCAGTGTCTATAGTCAACGGTAACATTTTAATATGGTTCCACTGAATGTAACAAAGACATTATGCCGAAACTAAATGTCAACAGGCTCGGGGGGGGGGTGGGGTGGGGTGGGGTGGGGACGGGCATGGGGGAGGGGTATGGATTCTTTGTGGAAGAAAAGGAAATATTTTCACACAGATTATAGTAGCGAAGGCATGTCTATTTACTTAGGCTGGATTGTATGATGTGTGAATACAACTGTTTAAAAATGA
>PVIY010011774.1:0-64161 GCA_004026745.1 Myrmecophaga tridactyla
TATTCCATCATATGTATATACCTCATTTTGTTGATCCACTCATATTTTGATGGACATTTGGTTTATTGCCATCTTTTGGCGATTGTGAGTCATGCTGCTGTGAACTTCGATGTGCAAATGTCTGTTTGTGTCATTGCTTCTAGCTTTTCCGGGTATATACCAAGAAGTGCTATTGCTGGGTCATAGGGCAACTCGATATTTAAATTCCTACAGAACTGTTAAGCAGTCTGTTGCTGCTCAGCCAACATGACAAGCAAACTCACTGCCCTCCCCTTCTCTACATGGAACATGACTCCCAGGGGTGTAAAACTTCCTGGCAACATGGGACAGAAATCCTAGAAAGAGCTGGGACTCAGCATCAAAGGACTGAGAAAACCTTCTAGACTAAAAGGAGAAAAAGAGAAATGAGACAAAATTAAGTGTCAATGGCTGAGAGATTCCAAACAGAGTCAAGAGGTTATCCTGGAGGTTATTCTTATGCATTAAACAGATAACACCTTGTTAGTCAAGATGTGATGGAGAGGCTGGAGGGAACTGCCTGAAAATGTAGAGCTGTGTTCCAGTAGCCATGTTTCTTGAAGATGACTGTATAATGATATAGCTTTCACAATGTGACTGTGTGATTGTGAAAACCTTGTGTCTGATGCTCCTTTTATCTATGGTATATGGACAGATGAGTAAAACATATGGATTAAAAATAAATAAATAATAGGGGGAACAAATGTTAAATTAATTTAGTAGATTATTTCTGATTAAATTTAGTAGATTAAAATGCTAGTGATCAATGAAAGGGAGTAATAAGGGGTATAGAAAAAAATAGGGGAAACAAAGGCTAAAATATATTGGGTAGATGGAAATACTAGCAGTCAATGAGAGGGAGGGGTTAGGGGTATGGTATGTATGAGTTTTTTTTCTGTCTTCTTTTTATTACTTTTTCTGAATTTATGTAAATGTTCTAAGAAATGATCATGGTGATGATATACAACTATGTGGTGGTTTTGTGAGTTATTGATTATATACGAAGAATGGAATTATTATGTGGTAAGAATGTTTGTGCTTGTAATGTTTTAAAAAAATTAAAAATTTTTTTTTAAAAAAGAAAAAAAAAATCTGGTGTTGTGTGCCTATAGTATGTTCTTTATTTGGTCCAGAGTCTTTAATCTCTGTGATATCCACTATTTTTCTATTTATTCTTTCAAATTCCTCTTTATGCTCTTCTACTATCTTCTTGAACTTTTTAATGTCATTTGCTATCCCACTTATATTATTAAGTAGAGTTGTATGAACATCTTTGATTAGTTGTTCAGGCATCTATATCTCCTCTGATGTTTTATTTTGGTCAATAGGCAGGACTATATCTGTCTGCATTGTGATATGCTGAGTGATCTTCTGCTGTCTTCGTGTCTTGTAAATATCTTGATTGGTTTACTTTGGGAGTTGATTTCTTTCAGTAATCTAAGGCCTTGTGTTTATGGGATGGTCATACAGCATGTAGCAGGGTATGGGGTGGGGCACGCAGTGCGGTGATTTGTTTCAGGACAGGTATAGGTGCACTGGGTTTGTTACGCTAATGATTGTGAATGTGGGCACCCAGTAGCCAGGGATGAGGTAGCTGTGTGGGT
The DNA here is from genome assembly GCA_004026745.1 of Myrmecophaga tridactyla. Classification (NCBI taxonomy): domain Eukaryota; kingdom Metazoa; phylum Chordata; class Mammalia; order Pilosa; family Myrmecophagidae; genus Myrmecophaga; species Myrmecophaga tridactyla. Next base: position 1,623 of record PVIY010011774.1, read on the forward strand.
GCACTGGTCAGCGGGTTGTAACTCTGGTATGCACTTTGTCAGTCTTGCTAGTGGCCCATCAATTTTTTTTTTTTTTTGGCCCATCAAATAAAATGGCTTTATGTACATGTGCAGAGCTGTGGCAGCAGGTTGGCATTATGCCTTAGTGGATTGGGGGCAGATGTGACCCAGCTGTGCAGGTCTGAACTTTCTTAGAGTTAGGAAATGTGGCTGAGGGTCATGTACACATGAAGTTCTAGGACTGCTGTAAAGAGCAGTTTCCAGAGCTGATTGACGAGATTGGGGGCCCATGTGCATGCATAAGCCTTGGAGTGCCATAAACTGATGCATAGAACTCCAGGAGTGGGGTGGGGTGAGGCTGTGGGACACTACGGTTGGGGGGCAGGAGTATTCTGGTATGGAGGTTAGTGATCGTAGCCTTTATGCACTGGCAACAGACTTCAGGGAACAGGGAGGGGGAGTTAGTGCTTGGGAGGGGTGGAGGAGAGGTGTGTTGGGCTGCACTTGGGGTAGGGGTGTGGGGTAGGTATGTGGGGTGGGGGCGGCTGGAGCACAGGGAATGGGAGCGGGTGACAGGGTTTGGGTGCTGGAGTATGGGGTGAGTCGCCAGTCATGGGGCTGCAATGGTGAGAGTAGCGTGGCCAAGGAAGGCAGCCTGGCTTACTTCCTAGTCCCTGGCTCCCATCCATGCACTCCGGCAGGCTCCACACCTCCGCACCAGGCTCCAGCTTTCTGCCTTTCAGTTCCTCCTCCTCTGCAACCAGGGTGCCCTATGTAGTGCAGAAGGTTCTTCCAGGTCAGCCATATTTCCAAAACACTGCCTCAGTAGTCCTCTTGCCCCTCCTCTAACTTTTCAGTGACGTAGGGCTAATCTTGAGCTACTCTATTCAGCCATCTTCCCAAAAGCCCTCCAGTTTACATTTGACTGTGGATTATGCATATTTACATTTTAAAAGTCAATGTACTTTTTCACAAGGTGTTAACCACCAGAGCACAGATGTTATGAAAACCACTGCTAAATCTTAAATCAAAATGGTAGAGGAAAAGACTCATATCAATGTTGTCATCATTGGACACTTATAATTTGGCAAATGCACCTGTACTGGCCACCTGGCCTTCAAATGTGGTGGGTTCTACCAAAGAACCCTCATGAAATTTGAGAAAGAGGTTCCTGAGATATGATAGGGCTTCTTCAAGGTATGTGAGGTCTTGAATAAATGAAAGCTGAATGGGAAGATATCACCACTTATATCTCCCTATGGTCATTTGTCGCCAAAAAGTATCATGTCACCAATATGAATGCCCCAATACAGAGACTTCACAAAAACATGATTACAGGCTCCTCTCAGGCTGACTATGTTGTGCTGATTATTGCTGTCAATTTGAATTTGAAGTGGATATCTCCAAAAATAGGCAGACTTGCCCTTCTGACTTGCACACTGGGTGTGAAACAACTAATTCTACAGAGCCACCCACAATCAGAAGGTATCTGAGGAAACGGTTAAGGAAGTTAGCACCTATATTGAATGAATTGGCTACAACTCTGACAGTAGGATTTGAGCCCATTTCTGGTTGGAATGGTGACAATATGCTGGAGCCAAGTGCTAATATGACTTGAGTTAAAGGATAGAAAGTCACCTGTAAGGACAGTAATGCCAGTGGAACCACAGTGTTTGAAGCTCTGGATTGCATCTTGCCACCCACCTGCCCAAATGACAAATTCTTGTGTCTGCCCCTCCAGGATGCTTCCATGTGTGTTTCTGTGAGCCAAGGGAAGTTTCTGTGAGCCAAGGGAAGATTGGTGTTCTCAAACTGGGTATGGTGTCACTTTTGCCCCAGTCAACACTAAACTGAAGTAAAGTATATAGAAATGTCCCATGAAGCTATGAGTGAAGGTATTCCTGGGGACAATGTAGGCTTTAATGTCAATAATATGTCTGTAAAAGGTGCTCATTGTGGAAACGTGGCTGGTGACAGCAAAAATGGACCACAAATAGAAGCAGCTGATTGTCCTGCTCAGGTTATTATCCTGAACCAGCCAGACCAAATCAGTCTTGGCTGTGTACCTGTACTGGACTGTCACAGAGCTCACATTGCTTGCAAGTTTGCTGAGGTGAAGAAGACCAATTGCTGCTCTGGTAAGAAACTGGGCCCCAAAGTCTTGAAATCTGGTGATGATGCCATCATTGATAAGGTTTCTGGCGAGCCCATGTGTGTTGAGAGCTTCTCTGACTTACCTCCTCTGGGTCGTTTTGTTGTTCAGGATATGAGACAGACAATGGCTGTGGGTGTCATCAAGACAGTGGACAAGAAGGCTGCTGGAGTTGGCAAAGTTACCAAGTCTGCCCAGGATGTTCAAAAGACTAAATGAATATTATCCATAACATGCCACCCCAATCTTAAATAGTGGTGGAAGAATGGTCTCAGAACCATTTGTCTCAATTGGCCATTTAAAAAGTTTAACAATGAAAGACTGGTTAATGATAACAATGCATCTTAAAACCTTCGATAAGAAAGGAATGTTTTGTGTGCCATTTGTTTCCTTTTTTGGCAGTTTTTAATAATTACTTTTTCATATCAGTACTTTTTAAATGGAAACAATTTAACTAAAAATCTGTCACAGAATTTTGAGACTGATTAAAACAAAGTTTAATGAGAAACCTGTGGCTTCTTTTGAAATGTCAAACCTGAATGCTTAAGAAAAGACTTGGTTGTCCATAATCTATTTCTGCTGCTCCACCTGATGATATTTGATAGGAATTTGACAGTTCAGGGTTCACAAAATATTTTTAGAACAAGAATTGAGTTTTTTTTCCCACCTAGGCTAAGGGCAGGGACCATCACTTAAGTTGATTAATAAACTTAGTAAAAATTAGGGGGATGGGTTGTCCATTGCAAGGTGTGATTAGGACAGAGAAGCAAAAAGTAACTTGTAATATTTATAAGTTCCTTTATAAGAAGGCTAAGTTCTGTATAAATGCCATGTATTACGTACAGAACTTCAATTTTGTGTAGCTATATCAATGTTGAATGAATTTGAGAGTTAATTGTATCCAGACTCTAGGAAAAATAAAGATAGTAGAAGTTAAAAAAAAAAATCAATGCAGTGTTTAAGAAGGTAACACTAGAGAAAAAATAAACACAACAACTTGAGATAGTAGAATTACATGAAAATAGTATCTTGAGATAGTAGAGTTAAATGAAAGAAAAATCATGTGTTGAGCAGGGAGTGGGAAACCCCATTTGAAATAAAATGAAAGCAGTAAGCAACAGTAAAAGAAACTGGAACAAGGAAAACAGATTTGATAATAAGGAACAAGATACATAATTTTATAAGCAGAAATCCTATGTGTTCTATCAAAATTCATTGGCTTATATTTTTCTTAAGAGAAGATATCTTGATTAAAGCCCCACTGGAAACACTATCTATTCATTTCAGCTTCTCAAGTAAACATAAATGACTGAATAATGTTCTCTTTTCAACACCTGCTTCTTCAATGGGCAAAATAGCACTGTATAGAAGTTAGTTTGGATGAATTCCCAAAGGGTAGAAGTTAAACATGTTTTCCATGTATCCTAAAGGACTCTCTGTGAATAATTCATTTAAAATGTACAAATGAGACACTTAAATGTTCCATGTCTGCCTATGATAGAATTTTAATGCAATTTTCCTGTCTTTTTCTTTCCCTCTCTCATCTACTTTCCCTTTTCCCTAAATCTGTTTTGTTTCTCTTTATGTTGGGGAAAAATCATAATTGCAAGGCTAAACTATTATTCAGGCTTGTTTTAAATCAGTGCCTGGGAAATAAATTAGCCTCTATTCCCACACAGTAATGATGTCAGTAAATGAGAGCTTCCAGTTAGGTGCAGAGAATTAAAACAGTGACGGCCAGAGCTTTAACAAAGACACAAGAGACCACATATCATTGATTTTAAGGGAAAATAGATTTCTACAATCCAGAAAATGACATCTGTCTCAAAAATAAATGACCAAAACACAAAGCCAGAAAACTTGAGTCGGTTTTTAACAGGAAAAAAATTGTAACATAAAACAACAAAAGCCAATCAGGATCTTCAAGAGAGCAAAATTGAACTATGAAAGAACAATATTTGAGGTAGTATAATGGCATAAATAACTTTTAAACTATATCATTCAACCTAATTTCTTAGAAGGAAAGCACATTAACCAAAATGTAAAATCCCATGATTTCTGGGTAGTGACTGCAAATGGGTACAGGATTTCTTTTTGAGGAGATGACAATGTTCTAAAATTAGATAATGGTGGTGATTGCACAACATTCTGAATATACCAAAAATCACTGAATGGTATACTTTAGAAGAACACATTGTATGATATGTGAATTATATCAATAAAGCTGTTAATTAAAAAAAAAAATCCTGTGATCTTTCTACCTCTCCACTTCTAAGATGCAATCCCAGATAACTGTTCTTTCTAATTTTAGAATAACCTGTTCCACAGTTGTCACTGCAATTTACCCAATAAACTCAGATGGGACCACACTTCACAAAGGTTAGATTTAAAAATAATTACTATAATTTACATTTAGGCAAATGGCTATATAACTTATCACTGTACTCAAGAAGAAAACTCAACAGAATTTAGATGGTTTTCCTTTATTCTTATGTTGGTCTCTATGCACCAACATATATGCTATTTTAATTATACTTCCAATAACCCTGGAATCCTCTACCTGTATTCCCTCCTTATGAATCTTCACCTTTGGATGTGAATTTCTTTATTGCTGGTCTGTATGTTCAGGCTGCTGATTGTAAGTTGAAAGTCATTGTAAGTAGATATTAAATTTGGTTTAACTTCTGTACAAATTTATATTATCTAACTCTGAGTCTTCACTGCTGTTGGAAAGTCTTTCCATTAGTATCTAATTGGCTCCTTAACACATTTTCCAGGCTTCTTGTTTCCAGGCTTTTCAAATCTCCTGTCTTCTCAACATGGCATCACCTATTCACTCAGCAGAATTCAGCATCTTTTAGTTGACTGAAGTTTTTCCAATTCAAAATTTACCTTATCTGTTTTATTCCTTTATACTCACCACAGAAGATAGGGGTTATTTGTACCATTTCAAGAAATCCCTAATTTAGTTAGAAGAAATTTGACTTGGTTACTCATGCCTCTGCCACTATCTAGCTCTGTAACCATAGACAAGGCAATTAATTTATATGGTCTTTGATTTTCTCACCAGTAAAATTAATGCCTTGGACTTGGTGAATTCAAAGGCCACTTTTAGTGCTAATTTAATATTTTCTTCATCTGTTCTACCAATCTTGTCTTCCAGCTTTCTCTAGGACTTTCTCTCTTTCATTAAGCCTTTGAATATAAACGCAAGATTATTTTATCTGCATTAATATAGCTAATTCTTTATTTGACAGCTGCCTCAAGGTCCTTGAAAGGTATTAAAATGATCATCTGTATGATTACTCAGTATTATGAAGTAGCAGTTTTAGAAATACACCATACTAAATCTCAAGAATATTTTTTTTTCTTTTTACATCATTACAAAAGAATGGCCATAGATTGTATTATACCCATTGCTTTTCCAGTTCCTTCATTTGCTGCTGTAAGGTAATACAAAGACCTTAGCTCCCAAGAAAATCAAATTTTTAATTTCATCTATATTTAAGAAAAGGAAAAAGAAGGAAAAGAAACAACAAACTCACACTTTATCTGTTCCATAACTTCTGTAGTCTACTGCAGCTGACACTGCCACAATGAGTGCAGGCATCCCGTAGCCAACCAGATAAAAGTATTTCCTTCGTGAATGTTCACTCTCAAAAACCTCCACCAGCATAATATAGAGCTGCACTCCCTCCAGGAACATCCAGGTGAAGGCAGCCAAGAAGAAGAAATGTAAGAGGGCGGCGAAAACAGCACAGGCAATCTAGGAAAAGCAACAAATGATTCATTCAAATAACTACCAAATGAAATGTTTGCCAACTACAAGAAAATTAAAATAAACATTTATCGAGATGCAGTGATAAAATAGATTTGCTAGGGAATAATTGAGACCAGGTTCTTAAAATAAAAGCTCTTAAAATTAAACAATGTCATTAATTACAGTGCTTTATGATGAAATAATTAATTAGCTGTTATTAATTAATTGCTTGTTTATTTCTCCCCTTCCTTATTTCAGAAAAGATTTAAGGCGCCATTGGAAAGTTCATGCTGTAAAGGTGTAAAAATAGTTCTAGTTAAAATAAAGGGTTCTAGAAGTGCTTTCTTTAAATTTTTGTTATTGTGCTTAATGTTGGTCTAAACAAACTTGGTTTAAAAAGGCAGCTGTTCCTTAATTTGTTTTATTTTGTAAGGCAGCCGTTCCTTAATTTGTTTTATTTTTCAGAGTACTACAAGGTTCAGTTGGCCTACATTAATTTTCTATTCTTATGTCAGTTCCTGGAATTATCATTGCTTTGAAATTCTTCACTTTTTTTACAGTAAGTCTTGACTAAAATTGATATTTCCCACTAGAAAAGGTCAACAAATTTATATCAATAATCAGATAGTATGGATTCATTGATCAATATAAGTCTTAATAAATGAGACAAAAGACAGGTCAGTTTCACTGGGGTAGAGAGATGACAATGAAAGGGAGCTAAGGAAGTCAAATGTCTGAGGAGTTAAAGACAAAAAGCAGGGCCAAAACACTGTTTGAGAAGGAAGAGAACCCCTAATTAGCAGTAAGAATAGAGACAAATTTGGCTTAACCATACCCTACTAATGTTCTTTAGGTTATGTCAGAAATTAGTTTTATGCAGTATGCAATGTTTGATGAAGTTTATCATACCATATCAGGAAACAGAAAACAAGGTTTCAACATGAAAAGGAATTACACAGCATTTGAATTGTACAGTAACAACAGAACAAAATGATATCTTCCTGGAAAATAACATTTTCCATTTCTTGCTTTCTAAGAGTTAAAACGTCGACTATTAATTTTTATCAGAAGGCTTTACTTTGGGGTAAAGAAATGGATACTTTGATTGCCTATTCATATGTATGCATTTATGGGCAAAGAAATTTGTACAAAATAACCAATTAAACATATAATCACTATAATTGGGCCCTTTACAGCCATTAATCATGAATATGTAATCACAGACAAGAATACAACTGCATTTTTTATTGTAAAGTACTCCATACATATGGACACAAACAGAAAACAGCATTCAGTGAATGTATTATTTATTATGCCCACAAGTCTTCTAAAAAAATAAAAGTTTTCTATTCAGTTGCAAATTTAGTCATGAGAACCAGCTTCCATCATAAGCCTGAGTCTCAAGAAAACATAAAAGGCCTCACAAGAGTTATAACAAAATATTATTTTAGAAATTATAAAAATAAAATTTTTCTAATATATTAGATTGTTTTTATTTACATTTTCAGTTTTTTCTTACTTAGAACAGTTGACCTGTGCTGTTCCCTCCTTCCCTCCTTCCCTTCTTCCCTCTCCTTCTTTCTTGAAATGACTAAAGATAAACAGTAATAAAGCACAAAGGTGTCCCTTAAAGATGTGAACACAACTTGAGTAAATATAGAGTTTCAAACAAAAATTTAGGAAGCGTTCATATTAGTCTGAAAACAACCTGAAGTTCATACTTTTTCCAAATATGTCAATTAGAAAAACTCAGCTTAGACGTGCAATTTTTAAAATACTGACTGCCTTTTCTCAAAGGTACACTATCAACTTCAAAAAAGTAACTATTTTCTCTGTTCCTCAAATGATTTTCTTAAGCTTTCTTCAATATTCAGCTCTGTGACTAAAAAATAAAGAAGAAAGAAAATCACAAAAAGCATGGCAGTTCTAAAGAAAGACAAGTTTATGCAGCACAAATTTCTGAAGAAATGTACACCTCACCCATAAAATTCATTGCTTCTTTAGGACACAGGGACATGAAAAATGGCAGATGGAATAATAACTGAAAATTAGTATGTATCTTTGATAGCTGGAAGAGAGGATGCTTTAAAACATGAAAATATCCAGCACTGGAAACCTGGAAGGAGAGAAATCCTTTACTAAAATCAATGTGTGTTTCTTACTGGTTGGTCAGTCCGGTTGATTCCAATCAGAAAGAGCAGCTCTGCTACAAACAGGCTGATGCAGAGGTTCTTGTGGATGGTATTACGGTCACTCTGGAGCCCGCGGAAAAAGCAAAATGTGAAGATGCAAATCAGGAGACAAACAAGGGACAGCAAAATTCCAACCCATGTGATCACATCCAGAAGAAGGTCATGGACCGCATCACTGTGCTGGAAACACAACAGAAAAGCACTAAGTTTCCAATTATGCATAACCAATTCCAGTGTCTGTAAGGGCCTGGATACATGAAGCATGATTTCAATAACTGCATGAAATAGCCTCCACACCCACGATGCATAAAGTAACTTCATTATTCAGGCTTTCAATTCCACAGACAAAGCATTTTATCTTTTCTTCTTTGGGGTGTTAAGCAGTCTGATAGTCAGGGATGTCAACAGTGTTGGCTCCTTTCTTAGCTACTGACATGTTCAGCATATAAATAGTTGAAACAGATCAACTTAATTCTAGCCAAAGCAGTCAAGGAAAATCTTTTTGATTTTTCAATGTATAACATTTTTCCAGATTAATTTTCAGGCAACTCTTGCTAGGCAATACTCTCTGTTAAAAATTGTGCTATACATTCAGGAAAGTGGTTTCTCAACTGAAATGACTTTTTGAATTGCCTAGGGATTTCATTAAATTCATTTATTCTATAATACTTTATTAGAATTTCCAAAGGTGAGGTGATAAAACTATGTATTTTTATAAAGATACCCAGTTAATTCTTATGAACAGCTACACATGTGTACCATTTATTTAGTGGAAGATCTAAATGAATGTGGAAGTCTTTGGATTTCTATTTCTATTGAATATTTAAGGAGATCATAAAGTTTGATCCTTGCAAGGTTTTGCATGAATGGAATCTGTTATAAGAGGAAGGAAAATAAGTATTCAGAATTACTGTTGCAGATCCCAGCATAAAAAAGCTGGGGAAAAGGAAGAAGAGGATGGGAAAGAGGAGGGGGAGAAGAAGGAGTAGGAAGAGGAGAGGAAATAAAATGCTCATACTATGTTCTGAAACATGTTTCAATTCCATTAAAACTGTCTTCCTAGCTCCATACTTGTCAAATTGCTTGGTCTGTCCAATTTCCCATTTCTGGCTATTGACCTGGGTCTTTGTCCTAAGTTCAAAACTCTAATCCCACTCTATTGTAGTATGCCTCTACCCCAAACCACTTCTGTGAAGATTTAGAATTTAGAGTAGCCCAGTGGGGAAATGAATAAATAAGAATAGCTAATTTAACAATAGCTCATTTAAGAATATTTTAAAGAATGGTAGAAAATCAAGATACTAGATTCATAGTTACAAATGGGGTACTTCTCAAAAATCAAATATGAGATTTTAAAAAAAGCAAATGACAAATATATGTACAGTATGATACCATTTATGTAAAATTAAAACACAAATCAATGATACTGACTTTATTTTTGTACTGTGCATAAGATATAACAGTATAAAAGTAGATTCAAGGGAAAATTTTGAGTTGACAACAAGGAGGTGTATCAAAAAGTAATTGATAAATTTCCCAATTTAGTAAAGCATACACATTGATTTTCATTTTATAATGGAGGTTATTATATTCAGGTATCTCTTATAGTAAGTTACCCACTTAAAAATATACAAATGAATATCCAGGTTGTCTAATTTTATTTGTTTTTATTCACATTTTATACTTCCAAAGATTTTTCTGATTGTGGACATTTTTCTTATAAGAGAGCCACCATACCGGAGCACTTCTCATACTGCCAGATATGACTTTACAGTTGTGATTTGATGAAGAACTCTGCTAGAATACTGTCAGTGAAACAGTTTTGAAATATTCCTGCATAACTCTGGATATGTTTCTCAGAAGGGGCTCAAATCAGGAAAGAAAACCACATGAAATTTTGTTTTAACTGCTTTGTTCGCCTAGGGACACTACTAAAGTCGTGTTGGTTCTCTGATAGCTTAAATTACTTTTACTGTTTGAGAGTGGAGAGTGGTTAGTGCTATCTGGTTGTCTGAACAGAGGGCTATTTGCTCTCTTTTTGACTCAAAGGAAAGATGCTGTGATTGAGTATCAAGCACCAACGTTCGGCACAGCAGTCTTCCATAATGGGAAAATGGCAGGGATAATACATTCTCAAATGTACCCTAAAGACCTAAAACATTAAGAAAAAAATGAAACCCAAAACTCCTACCTTTGCCTGGGGAGTTGCATTATTAGAAATGTATTTACTTTATTCAGTGCCTTCACAGGCCCTTCAAAAACCCCATACAGAGTTATTAAGAGGAGAATACCGATTTCAAAATGTCAGTAGAAATACATGCTACTCAAACACAGAACAAAAAAGCCCAGCGATTAATTCACCTTTCATGTATGACTGTCTAGCTCAGAAAACACCAACATCAACCACTATATGTATACTTTACTGGGATTGCAACATTGCTGAAATACAATTCACTATGAGAATTTTATCAAGACAAAAATGAAAAGACCACTGGACATTAAATGCAAATATGATATATGATTATAGCCTTCTTTATAAGAACTGAACTATATAAAGATCTCCATGGTAGAATTTCCAGGAGGCCAGTGCATGAAAAAATCTCCTTCAAGGAGATGGCCAACTAAAACTCAATCATATATAACATAAATTGCATGCCTGCCTCTGAGAGCAGAAATTGTGTCCATCTTATTAATATTATATCACAGGTCCTAGTACTGTGCTTGACATACAAAAAATGCTTATTAAATATTTGTTTTTAGGTGACTGTATTCCTACTCCTCTTAACACCAGATGCCTTAAAGTAGAACCCTCTCACGTCAGTGTTGCTTTAAATCCATTTAATCTACACATAGATGTTTAATATTGTGTCACATATTACACGTCTAAAACTGAGCTCCTGATTTTACCCTGCCCCCAACCAATCCTCTGTTTCTTCTTTTTCCCATTTCAGTAAACAACAGCTCCATTTGTTGAGGTATTTTAGCCCAAAATTTAGTCATATGTTATTCCTGTCTTTCTTTTACACACTACATTTAATCCAGCTGAAAATGTGGGAGGTTTTACCTCTAAGTCTGGCAGGTTGCACCACCTCTACTGTACCATCTTGGAGCTACCTCACTGTTTGTTTTTTTTATTAGCTTCTTTAGTAATCTTTCTAATTTTAACCTCATCCTTCTTTCCTCTATTTTCAACAGAACAAGACAGAGGGATCTTTTTAACATGTAAGTCAGATAAAGTCACTCCTCTGTTTAAAGCCCTCAATGGCTCCACCATTGAACTAAAAATTGATTTCTTTACAAAGACCTGAATGGTCTTATAAGAGCTACCCTGCTGTGACTTTATCTCCTACCTTCCCCCTTATTCACTATATTCTACTCAAGTTGGCCTGCTCAATTCTTTGAATATGCCAGGCACGTTCCAACCCCAAGGTCTTTGAACTTGATATTCTGTTGGCCTGGAATGCTCTTCCAAAAGACATCTGCATCTCACTAACCTCCTTCAGCTGTTCACTCAAACCTCACCTTCTCATCCACTTTCTGAGTCACCCATCTAAAACTGCAAACACCTTTTCCTCAATATAACTCTATTCCTTTCCCTGTATTGTCTTTCTCTTTCTCACTTACCTAAAGTCTGTATTTTATTTATTTTCTTTATTTATTGACTGTGTCTATCACCAGAAATTAATACCTAAGAAAACAAGTAGTTTTTGTCTCTTCTGTTCACAGACGTATCCTCAGCTCTAAAACAGTGTTTGCTGTAGAGTGGATGCACACACAATGAGCTGACTGAATAAATGAATCCCTTTTTAATGTTTCCCTTATTCGCAATGGACTTAGACTATAAACTACCAGTTGTAACATGCTGTCCACTGCATAGTCCTTTGGACTCTGGTTCTTAAATCATCTGCTCTAAAATCTTGAGTAAGAGATAAAGAAAATTATGGCTGGAGAATGAGAAGCTTATTACACAATATCTCAAGCTATCTTGAAATCTCAATGTGTCAAATAATTATGAAAATGGGCATCAAAATATGCATGTAAGTAAAGGGATTTTAGGGTAAGGCCTGGAGTTTAAAGGCTTGGGTTTAGCCTTATACTCCAATTTATTAGTTGCTAACCTTAAACAAACTACATAACCTCTTTGCATATTGGGAAGACCCATCACATGTGGATCTAATTACACAGGACACAGTTTATACTGATGAGCAATTAGCATAATATTTGTGAAAATAGGAAAGCCAATGGTGCTTATTTATTTCTTTTTTTAATCTGAAAATATTCTGGGAATGTCTTCATGTTTGACTACAACCTACATTTAATCAAAATTCTGTAAGATGGGTGGATCAGAAAAATAAGGACTATATTGATGCTAATCATTAACTTTATTTTAACTAAGGACACAAAACATTATTCCAGCCAACTAAAGAATTATTTACTTTCGCTTTATAACATTTCCAGCTTAATTTTTATTATTAATATTTGTGCTGACTTTAAAATGAAGGCCAAAAGAATGCCAATAGCATCTGAGGCACATTTTAAGTTTAGAATCTGAATTCTATCTTCATTACTGTATGACTGGGTTTATGATTTTTAAATAATAAAACAAGAGGGAACACAATTTCACCTACATATTCTTCCTCCTTTGAGCAAGAAGAAAAATTAAGTAGTGAAGAAGGATCTACCTTTAAAATTCTGTTCCAGGGTCCATACCACAGAGCTGTAAATTCATTGTGAAGAATGCTTGGAAAACTTACAAAAAAATAAATAATCAAAGACTTCTAGGAAATTGGCTTCTTAAGAGAAGATGGGGTGTGTAAGAGAAGACCTTAGAAAAGAATGACAGAATGATTCAGCACAAGTTTCAGGAAATTCAATGATTCTATCCTTTGTAGAAAAGAATATTTGTAAAATCAATACTTCTTTTTTCAGGCTTCCAGTGAAGTTTCTATTATAATGCTTTTACTTCTATAAATGCCAAATATATTCTAAAACTTACACTCAGTTTCTGATTTTTCTGTTTATTTTTTTTCTTGACCAATTTTCTTTGTCCTGTCATTATGGATAGCTGAGTATTCAAATTATCATGTTATGGGGTGGGGGTGAGAGTTGGGAAGATAACTAAAGCAATGATACTTGTGAAAGCCACTCTGTCAATATAAAACTCTCAAGTGTACCAACAGGTACATTTAATAAATTCTTGTAATAGAAAACTGTGACTTTTCTTCTTATGATTTAAAAATAACGCACTCTGACTACATTAAGACATCTTGCAAAACTCTTGACATTTCTAACTTTACTGTTCAAAAAGCAAGTCAGTAAATAAGATGGTGAAATGGGTTTTAAAATGTTTTTCATTTTAACTGCATAAATGTTTTCAGATGAGTAAAAACCTATATGAAATAATTTTGTACCTTTCTGGATGGTGTCTCTGTTTTTAAATATTTTTAGTGAGTTGCATTTTTCAGAAACTGTTTGCACAATCATTCTATAATAATTATTAATTGCAGATAGTTATCAATACCTGTTTAACTTTTGTGCTGGTTTGAAAGGAAGTATGCCCCCTAAGAAAAGCCATGTTTTAATGTAAGTCCCATTTCATATAGGTAGAATAATCTCTAGTCAATACTGTATGTTTGAAACTAATGAGATCATCTCCCTGGTTGATGTGATTTAGTTAAGAGTGGTTGTTAAATTGGATTAGGTGACGACATGACGACATGACGACATCCTCCAAAATATTTTGGAGGATGAGAGATTCAGAGAGAGCAACACTACAAAGCAGAGAGCCCACCAGCCAGCGACCTTTGGAGATGAAGAAGGAAGACGCCTCCCGGGGAGCTTCATGAAATAGGAAGCCAGGAGAGAAAGCTAGCAGATGATGCCATGCTCACCATGTGCCCTTCCAGCTGAGAGAGAAGCCCTGACTGTGTTTGCCATGTGCCTTCTCACTTGAGAGAGAAACCCTGAACTTCATCGGCCTTCTTGAACCAAGGTATTTTCCCTGCCTTTGATTGGACATTTCTTTAGACTTGTTTTAATATAGACATTTTCTCGGCCTTAGAACTGTAAACTAGCAACTCATTAAATTACCCCTTTTAAAAGCCATTCCGTTTCTGGTATATTGCATTCCGGCAGCTAGCAAACTAGAACAACTTTCTGCACAATAATGCATTAACGTTGGTTGGGTTTGTTAAAACACAATAATATGATTTTCAAATTGCTTCTTAAACACATCTTGTTTTGAAATACTGGGAATATAGTTAACATGAATTTCTTTTTCTGCAAATAAATGAGGATTCACATTGTTGCTAATATATCACATAAGCCTAAGGCATTGGTTTGGACTGTGAATTTTATTGAAGCCAATAGTTTCAAAAGTCCTATTTTCTGATAAATGTAGTATGAACTCGGTGAAATAAGTTCCTGACATTGCTCTAACTCTTGGAACCAGATCATCAGATGCCAAGGCCAACTGGCAGGCTCTTGGGAAATAAAAGAGCTCAGTGGTCTGAGGAAACTAGGATTTCCTTTGCAGAACAGAATAAAAATCACAGTTGAGTAAAAAGTATGAACAATATGATTATATTCCTTATGGCTTTTTTTATAGTGAATTAACATAATAACCTACCAATATTTTTCCAATTTGTATCAAATTGAAAATTCAATCTATTTATTTTTAAACTTTTGTGGCTAAGAGGGAAACACTAGCAAATAAGGCTGCATGATTCATCTCCAACTGACCTTTGTGGAAAATATAACCTGTTCAGCAAATTTCTTTGGTTTTACAACTATAGTATAGTATACTAAGTTAGTTGAGATTTTCTTGCTTTAAATTGAAAAAAAAAGACACCTCACCATTTTTAATGAATCAAATATGCAGTTACCATAGTGAGGGAAATAGAAAATAAAATAGTTGAAAAAAAGTGGAAATAAAGTAACTTACAGTAACTGAGAGTTAGATTAAAAGATGAGCATAAAAAAAGGTAGACTAAAATTGATTAACCAAAAAGCATTAGTGATCCTTTGGAAATTTTTATGGGAAATGGAATGAACAAAGTGTAGGGAAGAAAAGGATTTTAGAATTATCTGTGGCAAGGGTGAGGGCAAGATTTGAAGCAAGGCAGAGAGAAAAGTTTATTCTTAGCCTTTCTGAGTTAAGTAAAACATAGTGGTAACAGTACTAGTAGTAATGATGATATAGCTAACACACATAAGTCTTTCAAAATGCCAGATACCACTGAAAGTGTTCATTTATGGCAATTCATTTAATCCTACCAAACATTTTGAGGTAATACTATGATTTCTATTTATTTTGCAGATTAAGAAACTGAAGCACAGAGAAAAACTAATTTGGCCAAGATTATACTAATCCGGTTGTGGTGGTTTGAAGCCATTATGTACCCAGAAAAAACATGCTCTTAAATTTAATCCATTCCTATGTGTGTGGACCCAATATAAACAGGACCTTTTGATGAGACTATTTCAGTTAAGGTGGGACACACCTCATTGAGAATGAGTCTTAATCCTGTTACTGGAGTCCTTTATAAGAGGATGAAATTCAGACAAAGAGATAGAAAGCCATGGAAGCAAGAAGCTGAAATCAACAAAACCTGGAAGAGAAGGGAGAAACCAATAGACACCACCATGTTCTTTACCATTTGGTAGAGATAAGGTAAGGATTGCTGGCAGCCGGTCCTTGGGAAGAAAGCATCACCTTGATGATGCCTTGATTTGGATGTTTTCTCAGGCTCAAACTGTAAGATGATAAATTCCCATTGTATAGACCAACCCATTTCATGATATCTGCTTTAAGCAGTCTAGGAAACTGAAACAGTGGTAAAGGTAGGATTAGTAGTAAGGTGACCAATTGCCCATATTTGCTCAGGAGTGTCCTAATTTCAGCAATACATTTTCACATCCTGGGAAAAAAATATATAAAGTCCAAGATTTTGGTGATGGGTGCAGAAGTTAAACTATTGCTGTACCATAAATCATTCTGTCAAAGTGTGGGTCAAGAAGACTGTCCTTCACTAACTTTGAAATACACTGCAGATAAGATTGGAGACAAGAATTACAGTAAACAGAAATTCATATCGTGGTTCTTCAAGACTGTTTAATAAATGAAAAGGCTCTAAGGAGCCTAGAAAGAGATGAACTGACTCTACCTGAGTCAGTTATGTGTATGTGGGGACAAAAAGTTCATGCAATTAAAAAAAAAGCCTAATATTTCGGAAAAAGAGTATTTCCAAAAAATATTCAGAAAAATCATCCAAGTTAAACAAGAAGAATGCTAAATAATACTAAACTAAATAATATACTATGTAATAATTAAACTAATTATTCACTAAAACTGTAAATTATTTGGAATCCAACTTTGGTTTCTTACACTTCAATAACCTTTGTGCTTTAAAACCATTTTCCCTGATAGTGGTTTAGCTTATGATGACATCAAATATGCTTCAAAATGTTTAAAAATGATGGAAATTTTAGGCATAGATAGCCTATATGATGAATTCATAGATTCAGGGGAATAACAAATAGCTGATATAACAAATAAGCCTGCACATATAAAGTGGATGGGCATTTTTAGAGAGCTAGAACCTAATTCTTGCAAGTCTAAAAAGTTGCTATTACAATTAAGTAAAATCCAAAGTATGCCATGTTCCAACACCTTTATTTTTAGAATATTTAGCTTGATGTCATCACATTGAAATCAGGAATCAGTGTAATATGGTCTTAATAAGAGCAGAAGTGCAAGTCAAGTTTTACGTTTGAATGTATTCAGTTTTACCTCTCTATAAAACAAAAGAAGGAAAAAGAAAAATAGGAAGTCATAGTTACTTTATGTCATAGTTACTTTTTATTAAATGTAGGTAATATGTGTTTAACTACTTATTTGTATTTATTTTAAAAACATTCTTATACTTATTATCTTTAAAAAAACACAATAATCTAGGCTACAAAATTTAATATCCAATAAAGAATTTAAAAAAAGTTAAATTGCTCTCAGAGAGCAGAACAAAACATTAGAAAAATTTTGTCTTAT
The DNA here is from genome assembly GCA_004026745.1 of Myrmecophaga tridactyla. Classification (NCBI taxonomy): domain Eukaryota; kingdom Metazoa; phylum Chordata; class Mammalia; order Pilosa; family Myrmecophagidae; genus Myrmecophaga; species Myrmecophaga tridactyla. The sequence goes on from PVIY010011774.1 coordinate 18,773, forward strand.
TTTTGCACATGTTATTTGTTTAATTAGGCCTACCATTAACTTCTAATTGCCTCTGTTAACTAGTCCAGTTGTTGCTTTAACACATAGCATTATGTAAAAAAAACATAAGAATACTGAGTAATATTTGATTTCAAATGAACACCTATTTTTCATATTATTCTTCATATTATTATTAAGTAAAAGTACAATGAGTATTGATTTTGGGGTTACAAACTAATTTTAGTGAATAAATCTGCAAATATAGAATCCACAAATAATAAGGATTAACTATATGAAGTAATTCAGTATAAATATGCTAACTGATCTCAACGAACTTAAAATTCAAAGGGACTAAAGTAGGCATATGAGATGGTATACTGACAAATGCATGCTTCTCAGTACAAAAATAATCCATGCTTTTTGGAGTTTCCACATTTAAGGTCTGAAAATGGCTGAAATTTTCTTCTTAATAAATATGAATTGAATAAGAAAATTAAAACATTAAATATATTACATACGTATATGACAGATCATGTTGCTCCTTTCCTTAAAACCCTCCAACTTTCATCTCACTCAGAGTAAAATCCAAAGCCAGTGGCCTTCTCATTGTCTACAAAGCATTCTACACCTTCTGACCTTTTCTGCTAACTCCCCTCTCTTGCTCCTTCCACACACTCTAGCCACACTGATTAACTTGTAGTTCCTCAACTACATGGAAATCACCCTTAGTACAGGGCTTTTTCCCTGCTCCATTTGCCTGAAAGAGTCCTCCTGTAGCTGATTTCTAAGGCTCACTTGCTTCAAGTCTCTGCTCCCAATGCCAAGCATAGAGTCTTGTGGAAGAGGTAGACAATGAAGTGGATGACTAGGAAATAAATAATTTTGAATTGTTATAGGATTTAAGAAGGAAAACATATTATTACAAGACTGTTCAATGAGAAAAGCCAAAAAACAATTACTGGTTCTAAAAAGTTGCCATTTTAAAAATAAAGTCAATATTCAAGATAACTAATATAACCCAGTCTTAATTTTTTTAGATCATTTTCTGTTTCATAGATGTAATGGGTTGGTATGGTCTTCAAAAAGATGTGTTGAAGTCCTGACGTGAACTTATGTGACCTGGCTTATGAAGTAGGGCCTTTGCATATGTAATCAAGTTAAGATGAATGTGGGCCCTGATCCAATATGACTGGGGTCTTTATAAGACAGTGAAGAGACATGGAGACAGAGAAAAGAAAATCCTATGAAGATGAAGACAAACAAGGGGAATATGACCATGTGAAGACAGGTGAGGCAGAGATTGGATGTATGCTGCCACAAACCAAGGAATGCCTGGGGCCACTGGAAGCTAAAAAGAGGCAAGAAACGATTGTTCCTTAGCACCTTTAGAGGGGGCATGGCCTTTTTGACCTTGATTTTGGTCTTCCATAACTGTGATAGAATCATTTCTGTTGTTCTGATCCATCCAACTGTGTTATTTTGTTATAGCAACCCTAGGAAATTAACACAATGGAAGTTTCCATATTTGAAGGTATTCAACTTGTCAATCATCTAGGCTTTGTTCCCCTTAATAAATGTGTCATTTAAAATTCTATATATTAATTATGATTTTTAATCTCCAGCTCTACCTCAATTCCACCACAGTAAAGACAGCAAAGTGTAAAATAAGTATAACATTTGAAAATGCAAATATTTAACCTATAGCATCTTGAACATTTCTTTTTATTTTCCATTAATGAAGCCATTTCTTAAACTATTAAAGTAACTTTTTCTCTTGAACTTTAAAAAATATATATTATTTTTAAAAGCAAGTAGTTCTCTTAATATGCAACTGTAGAGACTTGCAATGCAAAATTTCCTAGTGTTTCCTTCTAACCTAGGAAAAAATCCAACTAGAAAATAATAGACTAAAACATTCCATTATTTGAAATTAAAATTTTCCAAATATCACTGTTTTGAATCAATACAAAATTAAGAAAGGAACACAATGGTTTTAAACAGCAAAACCAAGGCTATAGGTGGGCTGCGGGAGGGTGGGTTAGAAAGAAAAGGATCTACTAAGCTAGAAAAATAGAAATGCAAATATGCAAATTAAGAGAAATTAAACCTTTTAAAGACAATAAAAAAATCAATGCCAAATTGAACTGGAAGGAGAGGGTAAACTTCTTTATTTTTTTTTCAATCTCCAAAAGATTATAATGTGAGTAGAGGAAAGAGTTATAGAACCTATAGCTTATAATACTCTTTCCTAAAGTATTTGTTAACAGTACTTTGCAAAACCACAGATTTAATTCAATCGTTTGAAACTAATGTTTCTAACTAAGACTCCCTCCATAAATGGTGTTCCCAAAAGTGAGGGGTGTAAGAATTTATTCAACCCAAGTCCTAGTGAAAGATGGGCATTTGTATTTAGTCTTTAACATTCTGCTGAATACGGACAAATAAATCTGAAAGTGATTCTTAAAAATGAAAAGGCTTTTAAGTACCATAAAGAAAATCCCTATCTCAGTTTAATATAAAGTTATGTTATTAAATTCCCATAATGGTTATTTTTGTATCTAAAAGAGAAGAGAATCAAATGTTTCTTTAGAAAAGATAAGTAAGGAGCACTAAGAAGAGGAGCTCACCAGCTGTGTTGCCACACTGGGTTTAAGGTAGCAAATCTGGAATGTACAAGTTAATGAGACAGAGTCTTTGGGAAGTCCTATAAGAGGTAAAACTTCAGATGTCTGCATAATGGAGAATTCAGAGATAACTCCTCATAACTTAGGTCTATGTTTTTTGATCAACCAAAATCCTTGCAGCATCAGCATTATTAGAAGCAAGAATGAAGACAAAGCAAAATAAGATAACTCTTGGATATTTAAGAAGTAACCTGCCATCTTCCATGGTTTTCCTTTTGATGGTTTCTGTCCACCCAGTTAACAAGAATTACTATGAACTGTGGTTAGGTACTGAGACCACAGAGAAGGACAAAAGACAATTTCTAACCTGGAAGTACTCAGAGCCTAGAGAAGACAAATACATTTCAGAGGATTACAAGATTGTGGTCAATGTTTCCAAATTCTCCACATAATTTTACTAAACAAACCCTACTTATCCTTCAGATCAGGACTTTTTTTTTTTTTTTTCTGATAAACCCTATCTGAGCAATCCTGCCTCAGACAGGTGATCTTCTTCTGTTTCCCTAATCACAATGTAGTCTTCAATCACTTATCACAATTGTGGCTGCAGCTTCACTTCTCTTCCCCTTTCAATCTGCTCAAAAGTATGAGGTCCTTGAGGGCAAAAGCTTCTCCCTCAAGCCCTGGGAATCTGGTAATATATCTAGCAAATGGGCAGAAAGAAGTTACTTTTATTGAGAGAACATTTGCATGTAGCAGGCAGTATGTCAAGGCTTTTATGATGAGTATCTTAACTAAGGGGCACAATGAACATGAACAAGTGTTTAGTGAACAGCAGAGATAACAGGGCGGGCAGATAAGGGCAGCTCAGTTTGCGGGGAGAGCCCTGGAGTGAAGATGGTAGCCTCAGGGTACGACAGCTTGATGTCAATAGCTGTCAAGATTACTCAACTAACTTTTCTTGCTCTCTCTCCAAGCTCACCAAGCAAAAATCTTTGACATAATTTTGTTTCCTTTATAGATTTTCCTGCAGGGTTAGAAAGTGATAACTAGCACACATAAGCATCTGTTGTAATGGCTGCTGCATTTCTCACTGTGTATGAATAAATTAGTTTTCTGTTTTATCCATTAGTCTAATATAAGTTTGGTTAGCATTTTTCTTTTTGAATATAAAGGGAAGATCAATCTCCTCATTTCCTCTTTGTGATCATTTTATTCCCAAAATTATGTTGTCAGATAGGAAATGGGACTGATTTAGGCATAAGAGGTTGTTATATAAGAAATCCTGGACACACATATTGTGCAACTGACTTCTGAAGTAAAGTATTGATTTCCATTTATTTTCTCTTTCGTTGACACATAATAATGGTCACAGTCAGGAATCTTTTATAATGAACTGGGGAGAGACAGCTATGCAATGAACTGAGCAAAAGAAAAAAAAAGATATTTTCTTGTTGCAACAAATCTGATCCATTTTTCTGATTTTTAGTTTCTTTCCTAAGCTGAACAAGAGAATCCCAGGACCAGGCTTAAATATTTCAGGTTCGAATCTACCATTTGTTAGTGGAGCCAATCTTGCTAAACCAGATCAATTTTTGATGCTTTGAGTAAATAATGTTTAAAGTCCTTCAAGAATAAAAATTTGAGCAGTGTTTACAGACCTAAGATAACTTTACTCCTTAAGGTGCTAAATGGCTTGGGGTTGGTCTTCCTCTGGGACCTTCACCATTTTTCTCTAAATGTAACAGAGTCAAAGACAAAGTCAATTTTGGATAAAATTACTTGGGTCAACAGCCTCAGGTAGATCAAACTTTTGCCATGATTTTTACTTTTGAAAATGTATTGGTCATTAATACCTGCTTTATTTTCATTGTCATCAGGGACATGAGAAGAGAATTCCCAAGTGTATAATTTCTTCTTAATTACACATATATCGATCGTTATCACCAAGTTAATAAGGATTTTGCATTTTTATATCCTAAGTACCCCTGAAATCTAAGTCCTCTCCATTTCTACCATGACAGTGCTGGTTTAGGCTCCAGCCTTCTTTCACCAGGATTGCTGAAATAACTGACACACTGCAGCCATTCAATAATTTTCATATCCATCATGCACACTGGATGAGAGTACGCTTATCTCAATTGTAAAATAATCCAGTATCATGATTGCTTAAAACTCCAGCAATTGTTTCTTAATTGCCCATAGAATAAAAGCAAAGGCCTGAACCACACAGGTAAACCCTGAGACCCTGGCAAGAGTCCTCACTTGGGCTCCATTCCTTAGGGCGGGAGTGGGGGAGTGTTGGGTTGGCTCCTACTGTCTGGGAGCTAGAAGTAGCCTCTCTTCACCTAGTTCATGTGGGAGTTTGAGAATTCTAAATTTACCATCTTGCATCTTGATCACTATAATGATATATATATATATATATATTTTTTTTTTTGCACCAATAGGCACTGTGCAACGAACCCGGGTCCCCAGCATGGCAGGCGAGAATTCTGCCACTGAGCCACCGTTGCACTGCCCTATGATATATTTTCTTAGGCAGGAAATTTAGTTTGCTATCTAGCTTTATTTATTTAATAGTTTGCTATCTAGCTTTATTTATTACTTGTACATATTCAGATGTATGGGACTTGTGATATTTGGGCTTCAAATTGGACCCATCTTCTGGACCTGCAGATGTCACAGCTAAACCTGCCTAGGTTTCCATATTAGGCCCTTAATGGTACCGGCCTTCACAAATGCTAGAGCTCATCTCTAACTGCTAACAAGCCACCTCGTACTTATGTTCCAGTAATCCTCAACCCTTCACACCATCCTCTACACACCATGATATGTAACATCTTCATACTTTTGCTCATGCTGTTTTTTGTGGCTGGAATGTTCTCCATAACTTGCTTGGCTAATCCATTCATCTCTTAACATAGAACTTAGAAATCATCTCCTGTAAGAACGTCATTCATTTAATTTTCCCACATTCTCTGTGCAAACCTCATTCTTAGCACTATTTTATTATATCATATACATATTTCTATTTTTAAAAAATCTGTAAGCTTCTTCAGGACAACATTTTTATCTTACTCTTCATTACTATATTCCTGACACTTAATTATGTGGTGAATTGAAGAGTATGGTTAAAAACACAAATGTGATTTCATACTTCACTGCACCTATAAAGACAATTGCCTTGAAAATATCATTTATCAATTAATAAGACTGAATATATAACAAATATTACTTACACAATGAAAAATGTTAGTTAAAATATGAAAGAATGTTCAGTCTTTGCCAAGCCATTCTAAGTTTTTAAGTACTCATATTCTTTCCACAACACAATGTATATAAAATAATTATGAAAGAGCTATAAGGTAAGGTAAAATACTATGAAAACTAAACTATATATTTTGCTTAAAAATGTTGACGTTTATAAGTGCTCTGCCCTACAGTGAAATATCAAAGGTATTTCCAAAGATACATAACCTTGCATAAATTATCCATAATCTTAGATAATAATATATAAATGACATTGTATTTAACTCAGACCTTTAGAAAATAATTGAAGCTATATTTTAAGATTTTAAATGTATTGAATTTGTGACTCTAAATTGGTTTAGAAAAAAATATTCTTTTTACTGGACATTTTGTCAAAAAGTTAAAAAAAAATAGTCCCATTTTTTATTTCAAATGATTTACATAATCTAGCTCTGTTCAAGTTGCAACTTTTGGTTGAACCAACATGTGGATCCAAGTCAACAATAGTTCGTAATTTAATTATGGAAAAAAACAGGATATCAGAATTCTCAGTCATCCCTAGTCAGGAGTTATCTTGCTTGGAACAAAAAAAGAAGTTTCTAACTCTGTAGTTTTCCATAAATATGAGTATTTCAGGATGAGTTCTACCAGCCCCAATGCACTGACCTGCTTAGTGATTTTTGTCTGAGTTACCTGACATAGGACTCCTGGATCCTGATAGTATTACAGTCCTACTCTTAACATTTCTCCTGTTTGCTTGGTACCCTGAAGCCCTGTCAGCCTTCTCTTCCCTTAGACCATAGTTCACATCTCTTAACCCTCTATATGTATGGTAGCCAGAGGTACACTAGGAAGAGACAACTCGAGCCAAGTAAGCCATATATCTGACTTTGGAAACTGCCTCTCACCTAGATTTCTCATTAGAATTGTGTCCTCTTGGATAGGTAGAAATCTTTACATTGTGCTAGAGTTTAGCATGTCCTCTATATTAACATGCTTTATGTAGTGCTCAACAGCTGCTTTCCTAAGGGTCAGATCGACAGTGTTCAATCCCATGCATATCTCCTTTGTTTTTCAGCCTACTAGTCCTAAACCTCTGCCGCTGGCCATTAGTACTGCAATTCTATCATGTCCTTTGTTCATGAGCCTACCTAGGTTACAGCAGTGTAGAATCAAGTTGGTATGACATTTATTCATGTGAAATAAAAGTGGAGGAGCTTTAGGGAAATTTTATAAGCAAACTTTAATTTTATCAACTGTAGTGATAATAGCAAAATGGAGAAAGAGTTCTTTGAATCCCAGGAGGATACAAGCTGGAACACCGAAGGGTTCCTGAATAGAGTTGCTATGAAAGTGGAAAAATATTGAACCTCTTTCTTAAGAAAGCAAGGTGAGTGTGGCCCATCTATTTAGGATTAGTTATAGTTAGTATCCTGAGTGTAACAAGAACTTTTATTTTATGGGATATATCTTACCTTAACTTCCACATGTGCCATCAGTACTGCAAAATTGGTTAGGTGGTTACAAGAGCATGTAGTATGTGTCTTATTTGTTGTCAGGAGCCGACAGCCTTGTGTTGACCAATAACCTGTCATTGTCCGCTTGGAATAGCTCCAAAATGAACAGTTAGGGTTGAAGTTCTCCTCTGACTGCTACAGGGAAAAATCAATAAAACCAATAACTACTTTATGGTCACGTAAATTAGGTAAACATTTTCTTTACAACTTCATGCTCTGTTCCAATTTTTATTAAAGTGCCTACTAATGTTATTATATTAAGTGAGTCTCATCAATTCCAAGCAAATTTGAGTTTATGATGCTGTTTGTTCCCCTGGTTAGAGGTATATTCACTGTTTTTTTAGAATAATTTCAAAGGAATACTAGAATCAATGTTTCAGAATCTTATCAATTAATTTGCATTGCAAAATAAAGAACTAAACAAAACAACTTTGGAAAGGATGATTTGTTCTTTGCTCTAAACAACCAACTTCAGAAGGGATGGTCTTTAGAAATCTTTGTTCAATGTACAACTATGTTGTAATGATGAAAGCACAGCTTTATGATAATAGTGCAAACAACTGATTGTACAGTTTAATAATTATGTCTCAATAAAAATCATTGAAGAAGAAAAATTTACAACTACAATCTTTATAGATCCATACACAATCACCTTTGTATAGGTATACAGACATACATTAATTACTTGTACCGTCTTATATGAAGCCTTGTTCAATTCCATTAAAGATATTGTTAGCTTTTTTCATTATGCAGAAGCATTTAGAAATCCATCTGTGCTGGTCTGAAACTGTCGCATACCCCAGAAAAGCCATGTTCTTTAATCCTGATTTAATATTGTTGGGTGGGATCTTTTTGATTACATGGTTTCCTTGGAGATGTCTCCACCCATTCAAGGTGGGGTCACTTACTGGAGGGAACCATTTTGGAAAAAAGTTTCACAGCTGACACAGATAGAGACATTTCAATATGCAGAAAGAACACTTTCCCACGGAAGCTGTTTGAACCAGAAGCCAAAGGACCAGCAGACACCAGCCACATGCCTTTCCAGCTAACAGAGGTGTTCTGGATGCCTTCGGTCTTTCTTGAGTCAAGGTATCTTTCTATGGATGCTTTAGTTTGGACATTTTTATGGTCTTAGAACGTGCAAACTTATACCTTAATAAATTACCTTTTTAAATATGCATATCTGGCATATTGCATTTCTGGCAGCATTAACAAACTAAAATTCCATCTATGAAAATTGTTTTTACCAAAGGATTTATATATACAAGAAAATACCCTTCTCCCTGAAAACCTCATCTGTAAAAAATAATCACCAGTAATATTTTAATTGATAATGAGTAACTACGTGTCAAATATTGGAAAAAAATAAATACACTTCATGTTTATGTTATAATAAATGTGAATAATGTGGACAACTAATCTTTAAATGCCATTTTCTTACCTTGATATGTTTAACAGTAAACACCACAGGATCAGCCAAGTAAACCTTATTACTGAACTCTTTGTTTATTGCTGCTGTAATAACAGGCGAATTAACAATAACAGAATGATTTGTGGACATAGCTTCTGTTCCCAACTTCATACTGGCATTCTCCGTGGACAAATAAGGACCCAAGTTGTTATATAGGACAAAGGCCACCCTGATTTCTCCTAAAATAAATGCAAACATGAATTAGAAATTAGGAAGAAACTCTAGTTAGACTGTGCATTCTATTTAAATTAATTTGAATTAGACTGCAGTAAAATCTGTGTAAGAATATCAATTCACAACAAAAAATCAAGCATTCCTTTCAACTAAATTTCCAAGTTTTTCATGGGGAAAGAAGAAAAGTCAAGTGTTGCTGAAACACTATATAACAATATATATATATACACACACATATATACACATATATATATACACACACATATATAATTTCAATCCTTATTTCACTCCAAACTCAAAATTTAAATCAAGATGAATCACAGATCTAAACATAAAAACCAGAACCATAAATATTCTAGAAAAAGGCACAGGATAATATCTGTGACTTTGGAGAAGGTAAAGATGCCTTGGATAGGACCCCAGAAAAGCACTATCTATAAGAGAAAAAGATGACAAAATAAATTTCATAAAAATTAAAAGTTGCATTATCAAACTACAGGATTAAGAAGATGTATAGTCAAGCCATAGAACTAGGAAATACACATACACACACACACATATACACATACCCATATTCTGGACTCATAAACATACAAAGCATTTCTACAAATCAAAAATAAAAGAATGTACAACTCATTATAAATGGCAAATGTTTTTAACATACGCTTCAGAAAAAAGATCTATAAAGGGCCTAGAAAGATGAAAACCAGTCAGACTTATTAGTCACTAGGGACCTTCAAATTAAAACCACAATGATTATATAAAGATATAGCTTTTACATTGTGACTGTGTGGTTATGAAAACCTTGTATCTAATGCACCTTTTATCCAGGATATGGACAGATGAATAAAACATATGGATAAAAAATTAATAAATAATAGGAAGGATAAGGGGCAAAATAAATTGGGTAAATTGAAATACTAGTGGTCAATGAGAAAGAAGGGTAAGAGGTATGGAATGTATGAATTTTTTCTTTTTATTTCTTTTTCTGGAGTGATGCGAAATGGTCATGGTGATGAATACACAGCAATGTGAGGATATTATGAGCCATTGAGTGTACACCATGTATAGACTGTATGTGTGTGGAAATTTGTCAATAAGAATATTAAAAAAAAAGACATCCTCTTATACACACTAGAATGCTTAAAATGGACACCACTGACAGCGCTAATATGGTAAGGATGTGGAACAACTGGTGCTTTCATGCATTGCTAATGAGAGTATAGAAGTTGGGTTCAAGGATTTGAAGAACTGCTTGGAAATTTCTTATAAACATTTATCTACCTTTCCTAGATAAGTGAAAACATAAACCCACCAAAGGACTCTACAAGAATGTGTATAGTATTCTTATATAATAGCCTCAACCTGGAAACAAATCAAATACCTATGATTAGGAGAATGGATAAACAAATTATAATATATTCATATAATATAGCAATAAAGAAAGCCAAAGTACTGACAGATGGAGCATCATGAATGAGCCATAAAACTATTTTATTTAGTAAGAAACCAGGTAAAAAAGAGTACATACTGTATGATTCCAATTATATAAAATCTAAGAACTGATAAAATTTATTCATGGAAATGATAAGGAGAAAGTGGTTTCATCTGGTGAGAACTTACAGGCAGAAGAATAGAAAGAGGCTCCAGGAAACTTTCTAGGGTAATAGAAGAGATCTATATCTTGTTTTAGGTGATATTACACAGGTATGTGCAACTATTAAACTTATAAAACTAAACACTTACATGTGCATTTTATTGCATGTAAACATAACTATTGAAATTTTACTTTTTCTAAAAAAAAGAAAAAGGATTAAAAACTTTAACTATTTTAAAAGTTGATTATCAGGCTCTTCTAAAGTCATTATCTCCTGAGAGTAACTTAGCCATTCGCCTCACTGTTTTCCTTATCACAATCTTTTACATGTACTCCTCCATAAAAATAACCTTCTTTAACAGTTCTTTCTAATCATCTTATTTCCTTTCTTATAAAAAGCCAAGCCCTATGTATTACTGTATAAATTCATATCAGTTCATCAGAGACAAACACTGCCCCAAATTCTGTGGTTACTAATATGAAGTCACAGTGCCTATCTTTGCAGATTTTGGTGTCAACTGAGGTGACACTGAGAAAACAGAGGCAAGAAGGAAGAAAGGCCAAAAAAAAATTAATAGGATTTTGAGGGGGAAGGCAGGAAATACACACACTCACACACACACATACACATACCCATATTCTGGACTCATAAACATATAAAGCATTTCTGCAAATCAAAAATAAAAGAATGTACAACTCATTATAAATGGCATATGTTTTTAACGTGTGCTTCAGAAAAAAAGATCTATAAAGGGCCTAGAAAGATGAAAACTGGTCAGACTTATTAGTCATTAGGGACCTTCAAATTAAAACCACAATGATTATATAATGATATAGCTTTAACCTTGTGACTGTGTGATTGTGAAAACCTTGTGTCTAATGCACCTTTTATCCAGGATATGGACAGATGAGGATTGTCCATATATGAACAATGCTCCCCCATTTGAAAAATTCCCTACTTTAAAGATTTAGGGACACATAAAAGACATAAACCTGTTTCTCAGCCTGCCCTGCAGATAGATTCACTTTGGGCACATCCACTGAGATGCACTCGCCCCAGAATTGAATGAGGAGCTAGTGATACAGGGAGCAGGGTCAGGGGAAACGGTGCAGCGGGAGCAGCAGAGGACTCACTGCTCCCCCTGCCACCAGTGACACCGCACAGCAGAGTCCTGTGCTGGGATCCAGGCTGCTGCTGGCCTCCTAGCTCTTGCACAGTTTCTGGGACTGATTCTCTAGCCTTCTTGGTGATTCTGTGAAATATCTTTTCTTCTTTCATTAATATAGAAAAGAGATAATGAGAAGAGCCACAGGAAGGCAGGGGGCCTTCTTAAACTTCCAATCCATATCTTTTATAGCATGGTGCTAACAATAGCAAATCATTCAATATTCTTGACTCTTGACTGTTAACATAGATTATAATTTGTTTTTTTATCATTAGATGTGCTATAAAGTGCTGCTTTTTCGAATGCTACATATATAAACATCCATGTATTTTTCTTGTAGATATGAACAATTTTTATTTTTATGACTTATAATTGGCTGATCATTCATACCAATTTCCACTGCCATTTCACCTGTTTCACCAGTGCTTTTGTCAAATATAACCTTTCAGACTCTCTGCCCGCAGAGTTAATGGCTTTTTTAAAAAGTCACTATGCACTGATTGGACTGTGGTTACTTTCTAGAAACCTACAACCTCCAGATGGGTTCCTAGGCCATATAAGTCCTGAAACCCAGAGAGGCCAAACTCTCCCGGACATCAACAAACCCATATTATCAACGGCCCCTTCCAATATGAAAAAATTAGATGGGGCATAGTCCAAATACCCCTAATGAGTGGGAGACAGATCAAAGGAGGAGATGGAGTTATAACAGAGGAGATAGAATTTAACAAATGAGTATGACTACTGAATCATCATACTGATATTTCTTTTTTTTTCTAGCCATTCATTTACCTTTATTTTGCTTTTTTTTATCTTTAAAATTTAGCCTACAGGGTAGGCCACAGTGGCTCAGTGGCAGAGTTCTCGCCTGCCATGCCAGAGACCCAGGTTCAATTCCTGATGCCTGCTCATGCCCCCCCCCCCAAAAAAATTTCAGCCTACAGAGGCTTCTCCCGATCTCTCAACATCATAAGCAAAAAGTAAAGTCAGGTGAGAATGAAGGGAAATTCTCAAGAAATAGTATACATATAATTGTCATGGATAGTTAATAGAAAGGCACAGTTGCCTTCAAACCAAATATTTCATTAGGAAATTCATATAATCTAAGAAAACAGGGAATTTTTTTAAAAAATTAAGCTTAGCTATGTATAATAAAGAACTACCCATTAATTCCTATGTCACTAGAGCTTCAAGCAGATTTCTTAATTGAAGGGCAAAAAAAAAATACACACACACTCATGTCTGTCTATTCAGGGCCCGAAGGAAGAACAGTGGCTTTGCCAGTGGGAAGTTTGGGTATACTGGGTATTTGAGAGTGATGAAGAGGGAAGGAGTCAAGCAGAAATGTCAGGGTGAATGAGACAAAGGCCATTTTTTTAGTCTCCAGTGTCTTGGAGCAGCTAGAATGAAACACTTAAAATTGTAGAACTGTAGCCCATACCAAACTCTGAAATCTGTTCTATAACTAATTGTTGTGGTGTGCTTTGAAATTTATTGTTTTTTTTTTTTTGTATATGTGTTATTTTTCACAACAAAAAAATAATATTAAAATAGAAACTTTTAAAAAAGTCACTATGCATTAATTTAGTAAACAACGAAATAAATGAAGACAAAACTTAAGACTAAAATACAAATATTTCAATCCTCATTAGTTTTGTTTCTGAAAGTTCATATATGTATGTGATACATCTTTAATGAGTTTATTGATTTTTAATTACATTCACTAAATTCAGTCTAGTACTAAGTGCCAGGCACTATCCAAGCACTAAAGTTGTATCAGTGAACATGTGAGATGAAGTCCCTATTCTCATGGGGCATAGATCCTAGAGGAAAGAGTCCAAAAATAAGCAGGTAAGTAAAAAACTAAAAATAATATTAATATAATCGCTGTAATGGTAAGTGGATAAGTGCAATGAAGAAGGTACATATGGCTAATGGGAGGAAGAGTGATTTAGAATGAAGGGGAACCATAGGAGGTACAAGGTAGGCTCTCCCTAAAGAGTTGTGCTGAGAAGTGAATGGTGGACATGTTGACAGTCAAAGAAAGCTAAAAATTGCATCACAGGAGGAGAGAAAAGGAAATGCAAAAACAAATAAACAGAAGCCTGAGGCAGCAGGAACATGCCTGGTAATTCAGGGAACAGAATTAAGACTAGTCTGTCTGGAGCTCTGAGAGAACCTGCTAAAGATAGGCCCGAGGTAGGGAAGACAAGGAAGGAAAGAGGTGGGCTGTACTGTACCTGGTAGGCCTAATTTAATCACTGGTTTCATAATAAAGTTAGCTGGAAGTGAAGTGGTCAGATGTGTGGTTCAGGAAGACCATTCTGGCAATAGGTTACTAGAGTGGAGGCAGAGAAATTAGCTAGGAACTTACTGTAGGAGTGTCATTTTGCTCTATAAAATCTATAGTGCTGCCTCAGAAATCCCCATTGTCAAATTAGCAACATAATGATGATTTATAGGTTCAACCTTATAAGAGTTTAAAAACTTATAAAGAATTTTATTTTGACGATGACAAATGTGTTTGTATTTTCTTGATATAATTTAACAATATCTTTCTTCAAAACTATTCACTCTGTAATTTGAAATATCAGCATGGAATTGGCAGCTCAGGTCATTTTTCTATCTCCTAATAGGTTAAGCGATCTCACTTCCTCAGAGGAAAAAAAAGTTTTAAAAAATTAATGTTAGTGAAAGATTGCAACATTCTTTCTCTATAAGAAAGCTTATTGAATTTTAATTATATTCACTAAATTCAGTCTAGTACTAAGCTAATTTATATTTAGCAGTGCCATTCCCCAAAAGGAACTCATGTTTAAATTTTGTGTACAATTTGAATTAAAAAAAAAAAATCCGTATTATCTGCAAAGGAAAATGCAGAAATACTCTCAAAAAGACATTGAGTAACAATAAGAATAATTTAATAATTATAAGTAGAGAGCCCATTAAAAATTTTAGCAGAAGCTAAATCTGTGAATATAGTGAGATATTCCTTTCAAGCAAAAAACATCAAGTCATCTGGCTTTTATTACCTTCATGCTATGGATTGGCTCATGGCCCCAGCATAGACATGCTCAGGGCCTAACCCTCAGTTCTGGGGATGCAAATTCACTTGTAAATAGGATCTTTGAAGATGGTATCAGCTAAGGTGAGGCCAAACTGAATCATGGTAGACCTGAATCCAATATGATGGCGTCCTCGTAAGAAGGGACATTTGAACACAGTCCGGAATAGAAGACAGAAGAACATATACAACCACGGGACAAAGGCAAAGATTGGGTTATGGTTTACTGGTAAGCTACCACCAAACACTACAGACTTTCAGAAAAAGTGTGATTCACTCAACACCTAACTTTGAACTTTGAGCCTCCAGAACTGTGAGACAGTAAGTTGCTGTTATTTTAAATGATTCCGTCTGTGATATTATTGGCAAACTAAAACGCCTCATATTCAGTTTGTAATACTTGCTACAACAGAATATAAAGGAACAATCTCCAAATCTGATTGAAAATTTTGTAGGACAAATATCATTGCAATATTGATGGCATGCTAGATAAGAAAAAGGAAAAAGAAGAGAGCACTTTGATAGGGAATTTTAAAGAAGAGGCAGAGAGGGAGAGAGCACTTCAATAGTGGATCTAAAATTCCAAGCAAAGAACCAATGAACTGATAGCACGTTCACTTCCATCAAGCTTAAAAAATAAACTCTAACCTACCATTTCGGCCATTTTGTTTTAAAGTATTTGCAGAAAGCTGGATAGTGCTTCCATGACCCATGTTTTCTGGAAATTTTAAGTCTTCTAAATTTCCTTCTGTGCTCAGCCTTGCAACTTCTAATTCTGTTAACAGCAAAAGAGGTCAGTGTTCATTGAGAAATATGGAAAACTATAATAATTCCCTCAATCACTGAAATAATTCTAAAATTATAGCATGGGGATTAATGTTCTATTGGTCATGATTTTAGCAGTTTAATCTTGTATTTACAAATAGGTAATCACCTAGTAATTTATATATTCATAATTAAGCAGATAAATGTTATCAAAGTCATGTAAATCAGAATGCAAAAACATCACTGAGAAACCAGAAAACTCAAAATCCAAGCCCAAATCCTTACACTGTTATTGACTATAAGTTGATTTTTTAAATTTCATTTTTTAATGATTTAAGTAAAAATCCTTTAATAATGTAGACCTGCAGTATTATATCAATATTGATCTATCTTTTAATCTAATAAGTTTAAACCAGTTTTATCAAATGTCCTGAAATAAAACTGTCAGCTACATCCTTACAAGCAACCAAACAGATCTATATTCTTTATGAGCCAAATAACACAATTATCAAAAGCGTGTTATCACCTTCACTCAAATGATTCATTTCCTTATAGTGTATAATTCATCCTTATTTTTCCTGAAGACCCATAAGCCATTTATTAGGAAGATAAATTTTAAATAGTACGAACATACATCTATACATACATACATTCATAAAAATTTTTAAAACAGATCTCACTATAAGAGATCTCAGGCTAATATATCCAAATTGCAGTGTCCTAAGAAGGATAATATACATAATTAGGAAGACGCTTTTAAGCTAATGACAGCTGATCTCTTCTCAAGGAGAGAAAAATAACAATTTACCACCATTGCAATAAAGTGTCACTCATAATATCTGGGGAACCATAGATACTTTTCTGTTTTCCCTCTTCTGAAGAACAAGGAACCCTGGGCCTTCTGCATAACAAGGTCACTTACGGATATTGTCTGTGTTCTCCCTGACAATGTCTGTTTTCAAAAGGTTATCAGCCAGCACAAAAGCACTTTCTTCCACAGTGTCAAGCAACATGGTAGCTGCGCGTAGTTGATCACTTGTAGTCAGGTCTCTCCACGCATTCAAAGCTTGTGGTTGCAAGAGGTTGTTAACTGTCTCGACCATTGCCTACGACAGGAAGAACACAATGACAGAGGTCTCTAGTGAACCCACACAGCTGTCAGAAATCCAGGTGTACATGTTGCCCAGCAAGCAAGGATCAACAGTGTGCATGAGTTCAGTATTGTCCCAGCCTCCCCTGTGACATGCTGCAGCAGAAGCATTCATTATTTTGTTCTGTAAGACCCTGCCTGAGACCTTTCAAGGCAAGAGAAAAACCTATTTTTGTTTTGAAGGACAACAAATACAGTAGTGTTTGCTTCTTAGGATCAGAAGCACAGGCTTCAATAAAACCATGAGCACATAATTAAGTTATTTTGGTTGGGGAAATGTTGGCATGTAATTTGAACCAATCCTTCTACCATATTATCCACAAAAAACTTTTTTGAATATTTTTTAATACCTCACTCCAAAAAATTCAAAGAAAAGTTGTGAATATTTTTTATACATTCTTGGAGGCTGGATACAACAGAGATTTAGAAAAGAATGACTACAGCTAGGGCAGCACAAAAATTGCTGCTTATAAGTTAAGGACTCACTAAGCAAACCAATGTGTTTTGTTTTTTTTTCCTAGCCAGCTAGTAAAATGTCAGAATGGGAAAATATCAAAGCATACATACTCCCAGGGGCTTTGAATATGTTGTATGTTAAGAGAAATTTTCTTCGTGCTGTTTACTATTAGAGAGGGAAACAAAGAGTTGGTCCTCTCTATCTATGGCTCTCAGGTATTTTTCCTTCAAAAAAATCAGCAGTAGGTACACTCACACATAGAGAGAAGGAACCACATTTCTCCTTAGTTCACTGAATCATCTCTGAAGTTGCTTTACGCTCTAGGTTACAAAGAAAAAGCACCTCTTCCAGTAAGCAAGACTCACTCAAACAAAGAGAGTAGCAAAATAGAAAAATAAAACACATAAAAAGTTTGAAAGTGGTCATCCCTGAACCCGCTGATAAAATATGCATCTACTCCAGAAACAAAGTTGAATAGTTAGCCAACACAGTGTCCAGGCAGCACCTAGGTGTTTTAAAACCAAACTCTCATTATTAGCATGTTGGCAGAGGAATTGGGAGAGATGGGAGAAATATCCATCACAATGCAATGCTTTCTTCTGGCTAATGTTTTCATAGTAGCCAAGTAACAACTGTTAAAAATTCAGCTTCAAAAATTTAGCTTCATAATGAAAAACCTTGACTGCCAACTAAAACCAGCTTCAAAAGTTCATCTGTCCTTTGATAAAAGTTGTATTTCTTGATATTTTCCCAACCATTCCAAATTCTGGCCAAAAGTCAACATCATGAGACTTTTATATAATCCTACTCACAACTTGGATACTTCTGCATTATTTAAAGTAAACAAACTGAAAAATCTCTGGGTGAGTTTGGTGACAGCATTTTCACACAGTGTGCTCAGTGCTGTCATTCGTTCTGGGTTTAAAGCATGACCCAGTAGTCAGAGCAAAAACGTCTCTGGATAACAATGGAATGATCTGCTTTCCAGGAAATTCCTTATAGGGGCAGTGCCAACAGAAAATGCCAAAAAGGAAGTGCCAAACAGGTGGGAAAAAGCGTTTATGTTTCTTGAAGCCAAACAGAGAACACAGACTTCTTGAGTGCAAAAAAAGTATTCTTTCTGGGATTTGATGATCTTCTAAATTCATTAGAAATGCTCTGGAAGTCCCATATGCAACAAAAATGATGCCTGCTCTTTAAGAAGCAGCCATTTTTGCATTAGTTAATTATCTTACATTGAGCATCTAAATTTTACTTCAGGGGAAATGTATTGGGGAAAATACAATGTTTCTGTTCTGTTCTTTGTTGCTTCTTTTTGTGAAACTTCATAAAATGAAAAAAGAAAATAAAAGAAGCAATGAAATAGTCACTACTGCTCAAATATAAAACATAAAATTGCTTTTTTCCTATACATTTATGCCTTTGTATATTTTACCCACAAATGATGACATCTGGTCACAGAATTTTTTTCTCGATTAGGTATTTGCATTGCCTTCATGAACTCAACATCATCTTTTTATAAATAAATTAATTTTCATTTTATTTGGTTAAATATACTTAGAACCCAGATCAAACAGGAAATATACAATGAATTTGACTAAGGTTAAAGCAGGTACACGGATATCATTTTAAGGTCCAACAGCTGTGACTGATTTCTCTTTCCTGCTACAAATTTTTTTCTGACTTGAAATTTATATTCTAAGTTAGAAGAAAATCAGATTGGTTCAGAATTTATTTTATGAAATTTTATTATTCTCATCACAATGTCTGAATCCAGGAGGAAAAAAATAAATCCAATAACCTAATGATTTTGACATGCACAGAACAAAACAATGTAAAATTTGGAGAAGTCAATTCAATCAACAATATCCTCGACAGAAACTAAATATTTCTCACTTCATTCTCTTTTTCAAACACCTAGAACCCGACCAGGTAATGGGCACTGAGAATTTGCATTCTAGCTCTGCACTAATTTTCAGGGTAGCCCTGAACAAATTATCTTTTCTAACCAATGAATGAAATGCAAACTCACAAGAAAGTAAGTCTCATCATGTTTCAATTTGAGGATGGGGTGGATAGTTCACTTTTCTTTAGAGTTAATGGACAGACATCTAAATGACTTGTTTTTTTCCTCTCTGTTTGAATTGTGTAAACACATACACAAAATTAACTTTCCCATCTCAACCACTCCCAAGCATACAATTCACTGTGATTAATGATATTAGTAATGTTGTGCTACGCTCAGCACCGTCCACTAGCAGAACTTTTCCATCACCCAAAATAGAAACAGTGTATCCATTTATGCACTAATTCCATAACCCCCCACCTGCTACAACCTGTACGTTATGAATCTGTCTCTATGAATTTGCATGTTCCAGCGATTTCACTCAACATAGTGTCTTCAAGAATCATCTATGATATCTGTGTATCAGAACTTCCTAAAAATAAAATCCATGGTACAATTATATGTTGTGAGTATAAACAGTCAAATGAATTTAAGGTCTGAATTTAATTATAAGAGTTTCAATAGGTGCTTTCAATTGTAAATAGATATTCAAAAAGATATGGTGTATCCATGAATCACCATATGTTTGTTAAAGGTGTTATATTATCTTATGAGCACACATATTTATTTCAAAAGGGAAAATTTACTTGTGATAAGCAATGTGGAAAAAAACCTTGGGGAACAAATGGCTATATAGCCTTTCTTTTACTTTTGGAAGTTTTGCAAGAGGAGGAGGATGAAGTCTGAGGCTGAAAGACACAGAAAGCAAGTTGATGATTCTAAAGGAAATGACTTATGCATGGAACGTGTTGGGTTTGGGGTGAGAATGTATGGTGCATGGAAGAAGAGGGTAGAAAGATGAGTAGCAGCAAAGAAATGGTTGGTAAAAGTCAGATCTTAGAAGGTCTTCAGTATCATGCTAAGGAGTTTGGGCTTCATGGAATAGAAAGTGTATAGCTGTTAAAGATTTTTCAGCAAAGGACTTACATGTTCACAAATGAAAATGTTCACTAATAGAAAATTTCCTCTACTAATGGTTGATTAGAAAGCAGAATTGTGAAGCCAAGAAAAATTACAAAATGGGGAATGCATTCTTTATTAAGCTCATTATATTTGAGTTATAATATCTAAATATCACAATACAACAATATTTATTGAGTTACAATATAGCAAAATTATAAATGCACAAATTGTCATTAGGCATCCCATTAGAAATTTAAGAGTAATTACTTCATATTAGCAGATACATTTAATTCACAAACTGAAATAATTTTTAAATACCTGCTTAGTAATACGAAACTTCATTTTACTCTTTACTTTCACATCTTTACTTTTTGATGTTCTCTTAAATGCAACATTTCTTTTTAATATATTATATGATCATTATGATGACCAATGTTGTTTTAAACTGTTTTCTGTCATTTTATTTATATTTCAGTAAAAGACAATACAATTTACATTAATTATAACTTGAAAACAATAAAAGCAAGCTTTCTTTAATTCTCTATTTTTGACTTCATGCAAAGTTTATCAGTTAAGAATAAAACAAAATACAATGAAAGTTTAAAATTATTACTGAATAGGGCAGTGTGTACTCCAATCTGCGTTTAGATATTGATTCAAATAAAAAATTTGAAGGTCAAATGTTAGAGAAGTCTTCGAAATAGTTTAGAACTTGCAGATTTTTTTATTAGAAGTCAGCTTGAGTGACTGATATTTACACATCTGATCAATAAACCTAAGGTTCTTTTTATAACCATTGTCATTTAATATTATTAAGCATATAAAAACTACTAATCTCTGAACTCCTTGTTTTATTACAGTGAAGTGTTGGCATTTCCAAGTCTTAATTAAAATTAGACTGTATAACACAACTGACCTTAATATAATAATAAGAATCGTTTAACAATAGACCAAGATGAAAGTAAAATTTAATAGAAAAGACTCTGCCTCTTCAAGAGACCCTTTCTTTGCTATTTAAAAAAAATGCCGTTACTAACTGTATCACTTTTTAAACTTAGCTTGAGGTTAAATGATTGAATGTTGTCAAATAAATCTATATTATATTATAGGAATTAAATGTAGTTATAAACTTGACTCAATCTTCTTCCTACATCAATATTCTTTAACAAATATTGAGCACCTTCAGTGTGGCAGTCATTTGGGATGCAGCAAGAAAGACAGATGCTCTTCCTTCCCTCAAGGTGATGACAATATAGTGGGACCATACAATTAAACAAGTAATTAAAATACAACATGACTAGCTAGCATTATAATAATGAAAATACAGGGTTCAAGGTTTTTATTAGAAAGGCTTATGGCATAAAATTTCAAGCTGAAATTCAAGATTGACCAAAGTCGGCTAAAGTAAGGGACAAAAGGCCTTACATGTACTTTTGGAGATAGAGGTGAAAAAGATCAAGACACTTTGAAGGAATTGAACAAAATTCCTATATAGAGCAATGAGAGCAAGAGGCTTGCATAAGTGGAGGTTAGATCTCAAAGATGCTTACAACTGCATTAAGATATTTTCAATCCTTCCTAAAGGCAATCGAAAGAAACTAAAAGATTTTAAGTAGGGGAGCGATATACAGAATGGCTAGTATTTATTGAATGTGTTCCAGACACTGATTTTGAATGCATAACATGTATTAACTCAGTTAATTTTCACAATAATCGAATGAGCTAGAAATTAGCATTATCCTCATTTTACAGATGAGAAAATTAAAATTCTGAGAAGTTAAGAAACCTGCTAAAGGTTAATTAGGTAACACCTGGCAGAACCAGGCATCAAATCCATGCATTCATTCTAGCTCTGAGGATGGAGAAAAGTACTGGAGGAATTTAAGAGGATTTATTGATTTATTGCTTAATTAATTAGTGAGAGAGATGAAGAACTGTAATGCAAACAATTTTGGCAACGAGGCAGATAATGATGACACTCACTTAAAAAGGGAATAAAGGAAAGGAGGAATATTTTGTTTGTTTGTCTGTTGCATGGGCAGGCACTCAGAATTGAACCCAGGTCTGTAGCATGGTAGGGAGAACTCTGCCTGCTGAGACCCTGTGACCTGCCCTTGTTTGTTTTTCTGAAGGTAGTGGGTATGTGGGAAGGCAAGTGTGGAACATAATTTAATTCAGGTTTACTTTCAGTGAGTGCAAAATACCTAATAGTAGCATTAATTAGAAAAGTACAAATAGATTTAGGAGTCATGAATTTAAATAGGCTCATTGGAATCTCTGACAATTCCAAATGAAGCTGAATAGAGTGAGAAGACTGATGACCCAGAACACTTACAATGGAGGGGAAAATGAGGAAAGACTGGATTACAATTGAGATGAATAAAGAGTAGCCAGGAGAGTGTGGTATCATAGAGGTTAAGGGAAGAGGGGTGCTAGCAGCTCCAAAATTAATTTAATCATAAAAGTATACAAAAATTCATTTTCCTTGTACTACTAATAATAACTCCATGCTTTTTTCTGGGTGACTGATTGAATAGTCGTAAAAGAAACAAAAAAAAAGTTGTTTTTGAGGGGCAATCAATTGGATTTTATGTATTGTTATTTCGAAAGAGGATATTAATACATAAATATTTTCATCATTTAATATGAGCTGGCTCTGTTCTAGACTATTGAGCTATATCATAAACAAAACAAATAAAAAATCCTGGAACTAAACATTCTGTCAAGTGGGACAAATAATACTACTGAATAAAGCATATTAAAAGACACTAAGTGCCATGGAGAGAGGGGAGAAAATTAGAGCAATATAAAGGGAATCTTGAGTCAGGTGGGGGCTTGGGGGAGGTGCCCTGTGATTTTAAATAGGATAATCCAGGTGGGCCTCATTGGAAAGGTGACAACTTTAAGAAGACATAGGAAGTGAGGGAGTTAACCATGCAGTTATCTGGAGGAGAAGCATTCCAATCTGAGTCAATAACGAGAATTAAGACCCTCAAGTGGGAACATGCCAAGCATGTCCCAAAATCTTAAGGAAGCCAGTGAGTTTGGAGAGAAGTAAGGAGAAAAGTTGTGGGTGTGGGGCTGGACCACATCAACTGAGATAGTGAAGGCTGCATGCAAAGCTAGCCTGTGGGTAAAGGTCAGGATTTAGTTGTGGACAGGATTATTTTGAGATGCCTATGAGTCAACAAAGTGGAGATGTTGAGAATGTAGCTGAGAAATTAATTCTGGAGCTCAGGAGAGTCGTCAGTGTTGGAGATAGCACATGTGAGTTACGGGTGCCTACAGATGGTATTTAAATTGATGAAGTCACCAAGGGAATGACTGTACACAGAGAAGAAAAGGGACTAAGGATCATGCTATAGGGCACTCCAAAAGAAGAGAAGGGACCAGCAAAGGAGAATGAGGAAGAACCATCAGTCAGGTAGGAGGAAAATCGAGAGTGATTGTCCTGAAGAGAGTGTGCCAAGGAAGAAGTAGTGATCAACTATGTCAAGTGTTTCTGACTGGTCAAATAAGATATGAAGCTGAGAATTAACCATTGGGTTTAGCAGCACAAAGTCATTAATGACCTCAACAAGTGCAGGTTCTGTGAAGAAGTGGGGGTAAATGCCTGGCAAGTGAATTTAAGAGAGAAAGGAAAAAGAGAGATTGGATATAGTGGGAATAGAAACCTTTTTTGAAGATTTTCACTGCAAGGGACATACCAGAAAACAATCGGAAAAATGGGCCTTAGGCTTCTATTAAACAGCAAATATTTAGAGATCACATTATATGTGCTAGCTACAATATTAAAGTTCAGAGGATAGAGAAATAAAAGTGGCACAGCTCCTCCTCAAGGACCTCAGAAAAAATAGATAAGTGAACAGTTATTAAAATACAGTCTGTTGTAATAGAGGAAAACTGAGGGTGTCATTGGTGCAAATAAGAAGGCATTTATCCAGACTGACACAAAGAATGCTTCCTTAAAGTAGCTGACACATGAATTGGGTCTCAACAGATAAATCAAAATTATCTGAGATGAGGAGCAGAAGAAAAAAGAGAGCAAATCTAGGAATAATCTAAACAGAAGGAATGGAAAATACAAAGGTATGAATTGCAAGCACTTAAATGGTTTGAGAGTATAGGATCCAAGGGGGTGTGAGGGGTTAGTTAAAGGTGTAAGAAGTTAAAAAGAGGAGTCAGAGACTTGTAATACTATATTCCAAGAAAGGGCTTTCCTGAGGGCAAAATAGAGTAAAGGACTCTTTGGAGTAGAGTTAAGACATGATCAGATTTGTACTGTTAAATTATTACTCACAAAATACTATAGAGAATGGATTAACAGAGAAATTCGTAAATTTGTAAAGCAGTTTATTAACATTATTTGTGAGAATCACCTACAAACAGGTAAAGCTGCAGCTTTAAGAATGGATATTGCAGGAGATTAAGTTTTCAGCCAGACTAATCTTTTGAAAATATCATGTCATGACTCTAGTTCAAACTCTTTCATGGCACTCAGGCTATTGATTCCTTCTCATAACTTTCTCTGTATATATATATATACAGAAAGAGAAAGAAAAAGAGAGTGGCTGAACTCCATGGGGCAGGTAGCACCTGGAACCTCTGTTAAAGGTGGTGCTGAATTGATTCTGAATTTCCTAAGGGGATCTGGCTGACAAACGTAGACATGAAAATTCTTCTTTCGGATTCCTGTCATCTTCAATTATGGCTTTTAAAATTTCCAACTGATTGGATGAGGAGACTCCCCACATTGCTAAGGGCAACCTCCTTTGTTAGCTGTAGATGCAGTCAGTCAGATGCAATCAACTAATCATAGATGCAAACCCATCTATGAAATATCCTCACAGTAACTATCAGGCTAGTATTTATTCTTCTTTCTGATTTTTGACATCTTCAGTTCTGGCTTTTAAACAGAACTGATTGAATGAGGAGACTCCCCACATTGTTGAGGGCAGTCTTCTTTGTTAATTGTAGATGCAGTCAGTCAGATGCAATAGGCTGATTATAGATGCAAATCTATCTATGAAATACCTCACAGAAACAATCAGGCCAGTGTTGGCTTGTACAAGCGAATGGACACCATAACCAAGCCAACTGATGCATGAAATTAACCATCAAGCCTGTCATTCCAAGTCAACACTGATAGATATACCTTATTCTTTCTATGACTAAAGAGTATTCAGTTATTTGTTGTACCACTGTTTATTCAATCAGTTTCCTACTGATGAACAGTTTTCTTGCTTTGCTGATATAACCCATGACACAAATCTATTCTTGTGATCACCTCTGCACATATTGTATTCTTTTCAATGGCAGAATGTCACTCCATTATATGGATCTGCCACAAGCTACCCCCAAAGTCCTTATTCTAGGCAAGGAAGAACAACGACACTGTTGTCTGATTGTATGTCAAGACTTATAAGAAAATACTATAAAAACATGGATGTGAGTACAAACAATCTTCTCTGGTAAAGTATTTAAGATGAAAACAATGATTGCTTTGGGGAAAAAGAGCTGGACAACCAGGCAGAGTGATAAGAGGTTGGTTTGTACTACACAACTGCCACTCAACAAACATTTGAATCTGCATGTAAGAGTTCAAAAGTAACCTTAATATTGTCAAAAATCTATTGAAAGTTATTACATCAAAAATTGGATGAAGGCATTGCTATTTATCATTAAATAGGGGGAAAAAACATGTTTGTTCGAGTCTGAGAATGCTAGCTGCCCAATATCCCTCTTGCCTTAGACAGTGTTATAGGAGACTATGTCCAGCTGCAAAGCCACATCTATTAATATAGTGTTTATTTATGAAAATAGGTAGCTTGTAAGATTTGATCAGAAATAGGTGAGAATGCTGGAAAATTCTAAAAGAGGTGATTCCCAGTCATTGTCCTTCTGCCTGCTTGGAGATTAGCCGGAAGTTATGACAAGAACCTAAATACTCATCTAGTAATTTTGTGGATAGAAGCCATAAGCTAAGGATAATGGAGCAGAAGAAAAGCTGAAACCTTGGTCGTTGGTGATTTCATGCTGGTTCTAGATGGCCTCATCCATACTTTATGTGCAAGAATAAGCCCCTGATTTCTTTCACCCACAACAGTCAAGTTTCTGTTATATTAGCTGTTCAAAATTAGTACCTAATATGTTAGATACGAGAAAAAATTAAATTTATAACTCAGTTGGAGCAGTACAACAAAAATCATTCCTTTTTTTCCAAACCATCAGGCATCTTTTTACTGCAAATTACGTATTAAACTTTCATTTCTTTTTTCACCTATCCCAGAAAAGCTAATAATAGCTTCAGAAAGTAGGATCTTAAATCTGTAATGCTGTTTTTAACATCTTTTTTTCCTTTTGGTTTACCATGTGATCATAAAGCTATTGAAGAAATAGCAAAGTAAATTGATATATAATCTTTTGAATTTGCATAGAAATAGTTTCTATTTATATTCTTCTATATACTTAAAACTTTTCTAAAGGTAAAGGCATGTTCAGAGAGCAATGACGCATTAGAATGGACTTTAAACAAACAGTTTTAACCAACAGTTCATAATCTGGGCTTTAAGCAGGAAACTAAATGGGAGAAGAGACTCCAATGTCATGAAAAGAAGAGAGAAAAAAATTTTCTTTTATTTATTAACAGAAGAGCTTTTTTCTTCCCAGCTTCATTAGAATTACCTCTCAAACAATCACTAACCATATATACACAAACAACTGCTGGAACATTTGTTTATATTTAGGAAATGTGCAAAATGGAAGAAGCAGAAATGACTTTGTACTGCAGCCATCTCTTGTTGACCTAAAATATATGCCAGGGGATTTTTGAGAGATTCCCAGAATGATGTTCTTTCCACATTAAAGGAGGATCTCCATGAACATCCCTCATTGTCCTTTCGGGGTCTTTCAATCATTAGATTTATGAATTGACCTGTTCAAGCTCTTAAATTATACCTGCATGATTTACTCTGCTTACTTATGTGTGGTTTTTCCATTTTTTGATTCAATGATTGCTTCATAGCGGCATTTAACAACTACAACTTACAGGAGGGAATTCTTATTACTGTTCTTCATCTAAAGAAAACGACTCTGGTTTTGTAGGTTGAAGTTATTTTCTTTGATCTCAGTGTCTTTTAACAATAGGTCTCGGGCACCAGAAACACGCAGGGCGCAGATTTATATTTTCTCTCTTACTGACACAAATCAAGTACAGATTTATCAAGCTGTGAAATATATTAAGTTCACAGAGTTTTAACAAAGAGTTCCCAAACCATAAGAACCTGCTGTGACTGAAACTACTTTCATATGTCCTTTTAATTATATTAAATGAAGGTTTGGTTTGGCTTTGATGCTTATGGGCAAACATCGAATTCTCGTGAAAGAACTGCTAAAAGTACTCCCTGTTGCTGTGGTTAATATATTACATTGTATGCACCTACTAGCCAATTTATTCTAGCCACTTTAACAAGGATATCTAGCCTGACAGGCCACACAGAATAGTATCACAAGTCAAGCAGAGCACAAATCATTAGAGGACTCTGAAAGTGGTTTGACACGCACCACAGAGCTCTTTGTCACACAGCCAATTAAGTGACCAAACAAGGAACTTGAAAATACTCATTAATTTCTTCCTACCAGTATAAATGGAGGTTAGAATCCTTCTTGTCTAATGCACCAAAAGCATACAAGTAAAACTGGCATAATTCAATTTGCACTTTGTCAAAGGTGAAAACAGCAACTTTGGTTCACAGAGAACTCTGCATTAATAACACAAAAAATGAAAGGAATAGGTAAAAATGTTTAGAAATTAGACACAATAATATGGATATCTAGAGCTTGAAAATTTTTAATTAATTGAAGTTAACATTGCTTTCATCCTTGAAAAACTACATCAACCTTTCTGAGCAGATTCAGCAACACTTGACCTCCCTTCTTCTTCCTTAAAGCAAGAATTTCAATTGACCCCAGGATACTACACTCTTCTGGTTCTTTTGTTGGTTCCTTTTCCTCTCCCTGACTTCTTAATATAGCAGAGTCCTGGAGATTAGTCTTATTCTTTCTCTTCTCTCTCTCCTCTCTACATTCATTCCCTTGATGAACTCATCTAGCACATTGGCTATACATATCATGCTAAGAAAATCTCCCAAATGTTTTTTTTCTAGCCAGACTTCTCAAATGAATTCCATGCATGTATATCTCACTGCATATTTAACATCTCTACTTGCTATCTCATAGGAAACTCAAATTTAACATGCCCCAAAGTGAAGCTCTTTTCTTACCCCTCTCATATCAATCACAGATACATCATCTTAGTAAATGGTAATTACATCCTTCTAGTTGCTCAGACCCAAAAGTTTCTATCATTTTTTTACTCTTCTTTTCCTCTACCACCTAATATTTAATCCCGTAGCAAATTCTGTTAGTTCCAGTTAGAAAAAAATCCTAAATCTGAATAATTATCTCAGTATCCTGCACTGATATCCTTATAAAGAAACCATAACTGCCCAATTGTTCTTCATGCTTCAGCCCTCACATGTCCTACTCCTGTGTATTCTCTACTTAGCAGATAGTGCAATCCATTTAAAACATGTAGGATTATGTCATTCCTCTGCTCAGAAATCTGCAATGTTTCACCATGTCACTCAGAATAGAAGCCACATTCTTTACACTTGCCCATCAGATCTGGGTCCTTCCAACTTTGCCGATTTACAGGGTTCTATGCTCTCCTCCTTCACTCTGCTCCATGTGATTAGCCTCCTTGAATATCACAGGCATATTTCCATCTCAGGAACTTTGCATTTGCTGTTCTCTTTGCCAGAAAGCTCTTCTGTGGATATTTGTATAGTTCACTCCTTTACCTCCTCCAAGCTTTGGCTGAAATATCACTTTAGTAATGCATCCTATTTAAAACCGCAACCCCTCATTCCCACCACAATCCCAGTACTCTGCCTCTCTCTGGGTGTTCTGCTTTATTTTTCTCCATAGAATTTATCACCACTTTACATGCCATCTATCTTCCAATACAATTCATATTCTGCTACTAGAAATATCATACCAGAGAGAGAGAGAGCAGGAAATTTTGCCTGTTATTTTGCTTGCTCTATCCCCTGTGCTCAAAGTATTACTGGACACAACATAGGTGCTGAAGTAGTATTTCTTGAATACTTTTGTTGTTTTCTATGTGATATTTTTCCTGTCCAAGACAGAGATTGTTTTTGCTCCTCTAATCTCTAGGATAGAGGTCTCTAGTGAATTATTAATGTAAAACAAACAAACAGAATAAATAAATAAATAAATAATAAAAGTGAACAAACTATATTTCCAAATTGAAATAAAAATAGGACTTGTTTCAAGTACATTGCAATCTTTAAAAAACATGTAGATCATCTACCTTGGAAAGAAGGATGAATACAAATGTATGTGCTTGTTTATTTTTTAAAAATTTGTATCCATCTACTAGTTTTTTTCTGAACAGTTCTCAACCTGACTATGAGGTAACAGCAGGTTCTAAAGAATGAATCAAAAGATTCACATAAACACCTAGCTACACTTATATTTCTCATTAATTAAGGTCATTTGCAGGCTTTTTAGGTAGTACATGTCACTTCTGAGATTTGGAGGACAAAGGAACTGCTGACAAAAAAAGTAAAATATACATCTTCAATGAGGAAATGCCCCACTTTTGAAGCAGTAAAAAATAAAAAAGAGTAATTCTTAGTGGTTCCTCCCAAAGAAGAGAAAATTGGATAACAAACATTGCTATTTAAAACGTAGGAGCTGGGTGGGCCACAGTGGCTCAGCAGGCAGAATCCTCCCCTGCCATGCTGGAGACCCAGGTTCGATTCCCGGTGCCTGTCCATGCAAAAAAAGAAAAAAAAAAACCTTGTAGACAAGTTCCGTAGCAGCATTATTTATAATAGTCAAAGTGTGGAAACAACCCAAATGTCCATCAATTGATGGATGGATAAACAAAATCTGCTTTTTCCCTTCAATGAAACAATATGTGTCCATAAGAAGGCATGAAGCAGTAATTCGTGCTACAGCATGGATGGACTTTGAAAACATTATGTGAAGAAGCCAGACATAAAAGTCACAAATTGTATGTTTCTATTTACATGAGATATACAGAATAGGCAAATCTATAGTCACAGAAATTAGAATAGTAGTTGTCAGGGACTGAGGGGAGGGAAGGAATGGAGAATGACTACTAATGGGTATAGGATTTCTTTTTAGGAGATGAAAATATTTTGGAATCAGTGGTGATGGGTAAAACTTTGTGAATATAATAAAATATACTAAATTGTATACACTTTAAAATGATTAATTTTAATTTTATGGTATGCAAATTATATCTCAATTGGGGAAAAAAAAAAGAACTTTTGCCCTGAGACAAATTGAAAACAGTAGATACTCAGGGAAGAAAATGAAGCCAGAAAATATTTTCGCCAAAATGCCTATTAAATCATGTACTAAAATACTTAATCTACAGAGGGCAGGGTAAAGCCAGTGTAGATTATTTTAGCAGGGATGAAAAATCTGTGTTCCATAGTTGATTTGTAGCCCTTTACCTCCCTTTCCTTCACTACTACATAAGCTTAAAAATAATTGGACTTTGCCATTCAAAATAACCATCTTTTCTTTCTGGCTGTTGTTAATCTGGTTGGATTATAAATCTTGAATTAAATTTCTTGAAAATCCAGAAGGATAAAAAGTGGAGATGAGGAGAGGGAATAGAATTTCCTCACAGAGCACATGGCAAAAATGTCTTTAAAAAAAATCTTTCTTCCTTAAGTCATTCTTAAATCTCCCCAAACAGATCACTATATTTATTCCCTCAAATGCTATCTCCTCTTGCCTCTCAAAAAACTCTAGCAGCAGCTTTTGTTGCTTCTGCTCTAGCTGTTGAAATTTCCCTGAGAGTACCTAGAAAGAGAACCTTCTTTTCCATGTAATTTATCATCCCTGTATACTCCATCCATGCAAGGATACCAAAACTGAACAAGCAAAGGATTATGCCTGGTAAGAGAAGGGGTATACTAGTTGTGCTGGTTTGAAAAATTGTATGTCCCTTAGAAAAACCATGGTTTAATCTAAATCCCATTTCATAGAGGGATTTGAGGATTGAGTAGAATAATTCCTACTCAATCCTCTATGTTTGAAATTGTAATCAGATCATCTCCCTGGAGGAGCTGTGATTTAATCAAGAGTAGTTGTTAAACTGGATTAGGTGACTACATGTCTCCACCCATTTGGGTGGGTCTTGAGAAATTGCTGGAGTCCTATAAAAGAGGAAACATTTTGGAGAATGAAGGAGATTCGGAGAGAGCAGAGAATGCTGTAGCACCACAAAGCAGGGTTCACCAGCCAGCGACCTTTGGAGATGAAGAAGGAAAATGTCTCCCGGGGAGCTTCATGAAACAGGAAGCCAGGAGAGAAAGCTAGCAGATGACGCTGTGTTCGCCATGTGCCCTTCCAGGTGAGGGAGAAACCATGACTGTGTTCACCATGTGCCTTCTCACTTGAGAGAGAAACCCTGAACTTAATTGGGCTTCTTAAACCAAGGTATCTTTCCCTGGATGCCTTAGATTGGACATTTCTATAGACTGGTTTTAATTGGGATATTTCCTCGGCCTTAGAACTGTAAATTAGCAACTTATTAAATTCCCCTTTTTAAAAGCAATTCTGTTTCTGGTATATTGCATTCCAGCAGCTAGAAAACTAGAACACTAGTGTTCCTGCTACCACTGCTTTTCAACCATTCCAGAAGGCTAAAGTAAAAATTTTAAAATACAGTTCAAGTAAATAGGCAAGGTAAGACCACTTCAGTAATTTTAATACCCCACTGAACCTGTCATTTTCTTATCTCAAGATGATAACTTTTTGATCAGAACCTACACTGAAAAGAAAGGGACCTCAAAGCAAATGATGCTATATATTATAGCAGTAAAAATATTTGCATACAACCATTTGCCCTCAGTCCTAAAATTAAAAAAAAAAAAGATCTTTTTTTTCACTCTGCTCCATCTCTGAAATATGGCACAATAAATCAATAAATATAAGCATAATAACAAATGATGAAGGCAACTCTGAAATTGCAGAGCCTTAGAGACTGGGAACACAAGCTTCTGAATCTGGAAGACCCAGCTTTCAATTGAGTGCTGCCTCAATTTTTACTGTGTGATCTTAGAAAAGTCACTTAATCCTTCCTAGGCCTGGTTTTTCCTACTGTAAAGCAAGAATAGCAATAATTATATCATTGGTTTGTTGTATAATATTCAATGAGAATATTTGCAATATTCTCTGCCCAGTGATGGCTATATATTTAGTACTTTAAAAATTTATTTATTCTTAGTCATAAACTCAGTGTTCTTCTTATCATGGCATTCAAGAGGCAATGGAAACACATGAAGATAGCAACCTTGGAACCATGATGGCTACTATGATTTTGGGCCGGTCATTTTATCCTTTCAGTGCTCAGCTAACTAATCTTCATCTCTAGAGTTCCTTCTAGTATAATATGCGTATGTAACACAACTTCTACTTGGTTTTTCTGGCGTAAATCTTAAACCATTCTTCTTAAATGAAGATATTATGGTTAAGATATGGTAACGGTATTTTTTACTACATATCACGTATCAATTTTTTTCTTTTGACAATTCTTAAGTTTTTGAGTCTAATCTAAAATTATAATGAAATAAGAAAGCATTGGACCCCCAACTCTTTTTAGAAGCAAACACAATGGGTTGATTCATACTTTATTTTAATTTAAAAATCCTATCAACCACCAGTTAGGAAGACAGAAGAAGCAAAAAATGGATCTAGATTATTCGTTAAATATACATTGGACCTCTAAATAAATTAAGAGTTAAATGATTTTAGGAGGTCAAAATCAAAAAACCTGGGCAAATCATTGCTTGTGCCAATGTAAAGGCCATATTTTTAAAGAAACTCATGATGATTAAAGAAACATCTCATCTCAGATTTACTATATAAAGCACTCAGCTTCATAAATAAATGTGCTATGATCATTAAAAACAACAGGGACTATAAGGCAAGTCCTTAAAATGCAAATATACTAAAGTTTAAAGTAATATTCCTCTGGAATTTCATAGAATAGTATCTATGTAAAGGTAACGAGAAATAGCTCCATGCATTAATGAGCAGAGCCTTTCCACTTAAACAATATTCTGTCTGTGCTTGGTCTTATCAGATGTTTAGTCAATAGCTGAAACATTTACTCACAGCCAGTCAATTATAACACCAGGAAATCAGCCATTGAATAAACTCTGCTCTAATTTCCCACCCGAGATTCATGTTTCAACGACCATGGGTTTCAGAGATTTAAATACCAAAAGGCAAATTATCTCAAAGGCCTCATTAAAAGGATAGCATGGATTTAAATTTAAAAAAAATCCTAATATCACTCAAAAATGATCTTCAGTTTTCCGTCATGAAGAACACGTCAATGCCTTTATCTGTCCCACACACTATGAATAAAAGTTTTGTCTTACTAGCCTCCCAAGACAATGTCTTTTCTAAAATCGTGGAAAAGTAAACCCAGTTTCTTGTACACAACAATTTATTAATTTATAAAGTCAACTACAAAATAAGAAGCCTATCTCCTTAATTTCTGTTCAATGTTAAAAATTACTTTTATTCATTTAAAATATGTCTCATAAAACGTTGCTTTTGTTCTTATCCTAATAACTTCAATTTCAGAATGAAACTCACATACACACTAAATACTATTTTTTTTTCATTTTTAGCTTTTCATTCTATTTTGGAAATTGATCATTCTACAAAACAAAACAAAACAAACAAACAAACAAAAACCTTGATACAGTTACTTAGATTTTTATATGTCATTGTCTTTAGAAAATTGAATGTAAACAAGAAAAGCTAAGATTAATATTAAGGACACAATAATATTTTGCCTTTGTGCTTTCTTCCTGATTTTCTTTGAATTCTATTGTTAAATGCTTTCAGGATAGGTAAGGTCATATGGGGTATGTTTTAGAATAGTAAGGTATTCTCAAAATTTGGAAATAAGTTGAAGAAAAACAAAACCTCTTGAGTATAAAATTGGTAAGAAATAACACAAAATGAATGAGTGTGGCCATCTGTAAATTTAACTGTCCCACAGGGACCATTATAATGTGTTCTTATGAGGCTCAGGAGACTTGAAAAACACCAAAGTCCAATCATGGTATTTAGTATGCATTCCCAGGATGAAAAAACTGAAGAAAGTTGAATCTATTCAACAGTACTTTCTGAAGTGCTAATAGTGTACAAACATTTATAAATCATTATTGTCTCCTAGCTGGTAAAATCCTAGGGCAGGAACTGTATTTATCCTGTTCACTAATATTTGTTAAGGGAGCGAAGGAATTTATGTATGGCATTTAGAAAAGAGGCAGCTGAAAGAAAAGGAATTTGCCAGCCAGAGTTAAAGCACATGACTATAGCTAGCAGATACAGGTATCTCCCATCATTAAAAAGTTTACTTTATTGTGACAGACAGACAGAGATAGAAAGATAGATAGCTGGATTGACAGATGAAAAGAGAGAGAGTGATACGGCAAGTATGGCAAAATATTAAAATTGGTGGATAAGGGTATCTGTGGGGGGTAGATCTAAGTTGGAGTTCTCTGTGTGGGGTTTGTATTATTTTTTGTAACTGTCCTGTAAATTTGAAATGACTTCCGAAAAACAAAGTTAAAAAAATAATTTAGTGCACTGTTTTTCAGAACTTGAATAAACTTTCCCCAAGGCCATCAACTTCCTTGTGCTATAATTTTATGCTCACCATTTCTTGATTATATGTTCAACTCACAGTTCTATACTACCCTGAAAGATAGTGGATGTGAGTATTCAAATCATTGGAAAGATAAAAATGAAAAGTAGGTATTTAATATTTACACCAGTTTAGCTTCTCAAGATTTTTGTTCCATAGAAGCCAATGCCCTACAGTGTTCAACTGTGAATAAATTTTTAAGGTTTAATTTCTGGACTGCTAATCTGAGAATCAGTAACTATGGCTTTAAAGAGCATCTCTTTATAAATGCAGTTGGTCTTTCCCTTTAAACAATGCTATGATATGTATACTTTGAAAATAAAATTTACAGTTATACAGTTTCATATATACCCTTCCCTTCCCTCCCTCTCTGCCTTTCCCTTCCCTTCTTATGGGATTTTCTCTCACATAGAACCCATAAACATGGACATGTTTTTTTATCTTGCTCAGAAATAAATTACAACATTTTAGCTGGATAAAAATTACATTTAAGTCAAGGTTACCATGTTTACAATCAATGAGAGAGTAAGAGAGTCACAAACATGTCTTGAGCCAATAAGCAGTTCCATTTTGGTACAGAAGTTTGATATTCCAGGAATCCTGGACCAAACATTCTCATTATGAATGTGACTCTCATTTCTCAATGACTTGTTATACAAATATTGGCTGGCCCAATGTAAAAATGAAATCTTTTCAGACCTACCTCTGTGAAGAACTTATATATTTAAAACAACTTATATTTTTCACCAAACTCACCTCTTAGTGGCGGCCACAGTGTTCACACGTGAAGTTGTACTTCCTTCTAGTCTGTGTTCCTCATGTTTGACAAAATATTGGCACTGTCAAATGTCTTTTAGCACATACCATTCATGTCTTTCCTCTCCTACCTTCCAAGCCTTCTCTAAAATTCCTTTAGTTAAATAGGGAACATTATCATTCTTCTATCAGATGCACGCATACATGCTTTCGCCAACAGAGACAATTCAACAACTTAACACATGTATAAAAACGCAGAAAGTACCTGGACATAGGCTCTGCAAGAGCGCTCTCTTTTCTGAAGCTGAATCCATTAAGACAGCAGATTAAACACAGAATAGAAAAAACAAGTTAGTGACAGAAGAAAACAAGAAAAATAAAAGAACACATCTACACAAAACACCTTATTTTCCTGTGCACTACTTTCTAGGAGAGAATAAAAGCTAAGCAGCAATATAGGTAAGCAGTGGCTGGGAAAATAGTGACCAAGTCTCCTTTCAGAACTACCCAAGTGAAAACTGGATGGTATAAAGCTGTTAGTAATGGAGAGAAATCTTGGGATAAATTTAGTAGAAATTAGCAAAAATCAATATACTACATTCATTTGAAATGATCCATTTCATATAAGATTAGTTATTAATTCATGAGCCACAAATGAAGACATATGAAGTTAAGTAAATTATATTAATAGTGTTGATCCCGTTTTTCAAACTTGGTAGATTGTGGTTTATAGATTACATAAGTGCTGTATACCACAAGTCATATATCCATAAATAGAGGACATAATCTATTGATCAGGAAAATAGAAATGCCCATTTATTATGACCATTTGATTCTATGGGACAGTGTGATGAGATAATTTCTGATTAAAATAATTTGATGAATCTCTTGATTTGTTACTGCTTTCATTTCTTGAAGAAATGCATTTGACAGTTTCCATGAAAAGTAAAACCACACACAAAAAAACAAAACATTTTAGAAACGTCTGTGGAATAAGAAGTCCATTTTCGTTTCTTTGTTTTTTGCATACAGAGTGATGTTTTTCTGTGGGCAAAAGGTGGACAGCCATTCGTATTCTGCCCCGAACATTATTTTCCTTGTAACACTGGATAATTAATAAGTTTATTTGTACTTTTTAAATAAAACACCCCCACATTTTATAAATTAGGTTGTAGTTTCTCTCCTCTTTGCTAATTTTTTTTTCAGTAGCCTTAATTGTTGAAGAAGACAATTTCACAGCTTTAAGAAGCAGTTATTCTGATGTCTTTTGTGTGGCTAATATGTTTTCAACTAATTCATGTGCTCTTCAATGGGCCTTGAGTAGTTACTCCTCTAAAGAATTAAGCGAGGAACGAGTGAAAGTAAATTGCCAGGGCTGTCATTTGGATCACTGACTCACATCCTGGTTTTGCAGGAGCCTAAACCCTCCAGAATTTCAATGTGGAACACAATTGATTTGTACCCAGTTGGTTGCAAATCTGATGGATTGTAACTGCTTCAGGGAATGGTAGGGACCACAGGAAATGAGAGCAAGCCAGCAAGCATGTAAATAACCTTTGCCCTCCCATCTCCTTACCCCATCATGCAAATTAACATATGACAAACCACACTATATAAACAATTGAAAAGAGTCAAATGAGAAACAAAAGGAGCATTAAAAAGCTTCACAAATGGAAATTTGCCCATTACTTAGTTATTTGATATTCAGAGTAGGCAAGCTG
This sequence comes from Myrmecophaga tridactyla, assembly GCA_004026745.1. Classification (NCBI taxonomy): domain Eukaryota; kingdom Metazoa; phylum Chordata; class Mammalia; order Pilosa; family Myrmecophagidae; genus Myrmecophaga; species Myrmecophaga tridactyla. The sequence continues at coordinate 56,234 of PVIY010011774.1, forward strand.
ATTAGCTATAGCTAGTTAGAATGTGACATTAATTGCCAGCTTTACCTGATATTGTCAGACATCAACACCATTTTTAAATAAAGATACGAAGTATTGCTATAACAAGTCATGTTATGGATATGTAACATTAATAGAAATGTTTACTTCCATAATATTATAACAATAGCTGGCAGCAATATTCAATAATAGTATATAGTCAACCTGGGTATTAACATTTAAGCCACAGCATACCCAGATTATATAGGCAGCTGTGGATTATATTCTATAGGGTTTGGCTGTAATTCTATCAGAGGTATAAATGACAAAAATAACTCCTTTATGCATGAAAAAAAACTAATAATAATACATATCTAGGAGATAAAACCTGTTTTCTGGAGATGAAACTGAAGGAAAAACTGTATTTGCTGGATAAAATATCTGACTTTTCTATGTTGAACAATCATTATTTTAACAAAGTTCTTCCATCTTGATAATTGAGACTCTTACTACTTCAACAGGACACAGAAGAGCTAAATATATCAAAAGACCAATCTGCAAAGTCATTTTCTTTCTATGGGGTATGTTCATTTAGTGAATTCTACAGGAAGACTTTATTCTCTCACTGACACATTCTTGCATTTCCAGGAGTAAAACTTTCATGATATTTAAGTCCCTAAAATCCAGTTTCAATAATTGAGCTCCTCTACTGCACAAATGCCATCTAAAGAACATGCATTACTTTATGAGAGCAACTTTAACATCTTTCACATAGGGTTTACTGTCCTTATGATATTTTGTTACATAGATAATTAAATTTCATCTGATGTCATTACATTTATAACTAAATATATTTTTCCTTAGAATAGAAAAATGAATTCCTTTCATTATGCAAAATCCAAATTTGTTGGTATATACCTAACATTATCAAGTTTTAATGGTAGGATGCAAAATCTGAGTAATTAAAAAACCAAAAGCTAGAAGAAGTAAAAATTTAAAGCTACTCACATTTTAATAAAGTAAAACTAATTAGGTTAAGTACCTCATTTTAATACACTGAATATGGATTATTAATCTCTTCTCTCTGCTGCTCATTTTCTGAATTCCTACATACAGGTAGACATTTGTTTTATTGTCAATTGTTTTGATATTAAAGTTTGAGAGGAAAAGAATACAAAATAAATTGCATTTTTGCATGTTAATCTTAGAGAATTTAGCATGCAAAACAAAGGAACTACCATTGAAAACAGAATTGCAGATTCAATATACCAATGGAGAGATTATTTATCGTTTCTTTAGATTAAAAATCAAATAATGCTATAGTATAATAAAGTAATGAAGTGAACAGAATATACCTAGTGAGTGTCTTTAGAATGCCGTTAGTTTATAGAAAGAGAAAAGATGAAGCAGGAAAGTCTCACTGATTTTACTACAGCTTTAAAGCTATGTATAACTGGTGGTCCTTACCTTGTTCAAACTGCGTGCAGCGCTATCTTTTCCACCTGGGGTCAAGTTCCGGAGTTGTACATCTAGGAGGCCAACCAGCTGATCCATGGCACGGACTGAATAGGTGATGTCCCCAGCATTCAAATGATTTCTTGTCTGTTCAGCAAGCTCCCTAGCAATGTTAGCAGCTGTCTCCCCAGATTTCAACTGCAATTTTGAAAACAGAAATAAAAAGGAAGAAATCTTACATTAATAATTTTGTCTCCTTTGACAATTATTTTTGCACGCAAGCTATAATCATTGAAACAAAAAACAGTTATTAAGCACCATCTTCGGGGTGTAAAGGTAGTTCAGTGATAGAATTTTTGCCTGCCACGTGGGAGACCCGGATCTGATTCCCCACCTGCACACTTCCCAAAAAACAAACAAGCAAACAAAAAATCAAAAAACAAAAATTCACCAAACGGTGCTACAATACCAGGGAAAAAAATGAAATGTGCCTCCCCCCATACAGCATACAAAAACAAAAAACAAAAAAATCCACCCAGCTTCACCCAGAATACATTCCCCAATTTTCCCTGCTAATGCATTTTTCTTTTCAAAACTTGACTTACACTTCAATTTTTCAGGAAGTTCTTCCTAAAAGTGCTACTTCTAAAAATCATCTGCACTTTAATTAGCCATTTGGGTGCTTAAATGTGAGGGTTGCCTTGTTATTGTTTGTGAGTTTCTAAATTAGACTTTGATGAGTATATGTTATCCTCAACCATATTCTAAGTTTACAGAGGTAAATATGAATTTTCCACTGTGCCCAGTTTAGCACTTTCTACACAATGAACACTCACTGGCTGTAAGCTCTGTGAGGATTTTACTTCAATTAAAATATCTGCTTTTCAAAGTAGATTTTATCTTCTTACTAACATAATGAGAACAGATTTTGCTCCCAAGGCACCGGAAAGCAAACTATGGCTTAGTTCTAGCATTTGCCTTTTCTGAAACTACAGGCTGATTTTTCAAATATATTCTGCAAAATATTCCAAATTTTCAAATTTAACATCCAGAGATATTAAAAGAGATGAAGATTAATGCCGCATGATCACTTGAGGAAATTTGATAGCCCTGGATAATAAAAAGATAGGAGTATATATTAATTTATAAAAGAGGTAAAGAGAACAAACAAAAAAAAGGTGGCCTCCACAAACTCATGGCAAAAAAATGTATAATTTTTCCTTATCATTTTCTTTATTCTTTAAGCTAATAAAATGAAGCAAAATTGTAATACATTTAAACAATATAAATGCATGTCTCTCATTTGCCCTCTATATTTTCACTTCCCAAATATAATGTTTGTTAATGGTTTAATATGTATCTTTCCAAACATCAAGTTGCACCTATTATTCTCTAAGTATAGTAGCATGATTATTTAAGATTTTTTTTTTTTAAGGCAGTTCAATATAGAACTTAGGACCACAAAATGATATTCAGAAAACTGGAAGGAACACAAATTCTTAAGTAGTTTATTATGGTTTACTCGGGCTTAATAAATGGTTATAGTAAGATTGAATGTTAAAGAAACAAATGAATAAATTGGAGTGTTTAGACCACATAAATTCTTTAAAATTGTATTCTAAAATGTATAGTAAGGTTTAACTCAGAAAGTTAAAAAAGTTTGATAGCCTCAGTGTTGGCAAGGGCATGTGGAAATGGGTATCACTCCCCTAAAGTATTGATGGGAGTGTATACTTGCGCAGCTCCTAGGGAGAGTAAATTATCAGGGTTCTTTATACTTTGAAATGGGAAAACCACTGGTCAGACTTCTCTTATCACTAAGAAAAACACAGAGCTATCAAAGAGATACATTCAAATATGTTCATTGCAACTTGTTTATGATAGGAAAACTGGGTTATGGCTATATTAAACCATGGAATATTGGGCAATATTTTTAAATTATGAAGGATATTGAAACTGTTAACATAAATTTTCAAGATGTATTACTGAAATAAATACAGATACAAATATAAATAAATGTACATTTATGTCAGGATGTTATTTACAGAATATGAACATACTGCATAAACATGCCACTTATGAAAAATATATATAATATTTGTATGTGTCTATTAAATATGTGTGTACATGCATATATATTTAAACACATAGAATACTATCTGAAATATGAGAATAAAAAGAAAAATCTTTACTGTAATGATTAAATATTACAGGAATAGAATACATATTATTGTATAGTTAATTAGTACATTTTAAAAAGCCTTAAAAATATACATTACTCCTACTAAGTTTAGCAAATCTGTAAAATATAGCCAGGGCCTACATATCTAAGATACTTGTTAAGAGTCAAATGGAAAATATAATAGGCTTCCAGTAAAAGTATGAAATAAATTCAATATAGATCAAGGGATCATTCATGAGCCATTGTTGGGTCATAGAGGTATTTCATGTGGTCACAAAGTGACATGAATGTGATTATAATCTACACATTTTAATTTTTCTTTCAATAGGATTATTTACTGGTAATTTAGTAAATCCATTACTAAAATTCAGCACTCACTGATTACATTAATCAGATGTTAGAATTTACTAAGAATATTTAGTATTCTATGAAGAAGTAAATTTGATAATTCAGATAATTTTGCAAAATTCATTCTGTGCACTGAATATCTGGATTGCTAAAACTCCAAAAATTTTGCAAAGGTACACGTTCATGATCAATTCCCTGTACTTAATTTGCTGCTTGTTTTTGTAGTTTTTAACCTCTGCTATTCTTCTAATAATAAATACATTATTATTATTTCGATTCCACTTCCTTGTTATCACCTAATATTTTTTTCTATCAGAAAAAGTTGGGAAAGGTAGAACTCCTGGGTCTTTGATTCACTTAAATATGTCATGGTGAAAAAATTTTGATTCACTTAAATGCGTCATAGTGAACTAGGCAATATGTTTTCTTTGTTAACAGAGTACCTTCAAAATTAAGGATGTAAGTATTGACTTTTGTTTTACCTATCAGTGAACATTATGAAAGGCAAAATTATTAAACAAACATAAAAATTAGAAATAATAGCAACTGGAGCTTCACATATTAATTACATTTCCTTTTTGCTGTATAGTTGTATAAGCACAAGATTTAATATTATTAAAATATTAAGGTGAAAATGCCTATGTATAAAAATTTAAATTTTTCTTTATGTATAATGATGAAAAATTGAAAACTTAGATGTACTATTTTCAAAATTTAACTGTTTTCAACATAAAAGATGATGAGAAATTCAGCTGCCATTTCATGTGTCAATAGCAATTTTGTAAAATAGTGGCTCATACATGAAAAATACTAGCAGATTATCTAAAAAAATATTAGCTGTATTTTAGCATTCAATAAATGTTTATTTATAAAGAATAAATCTAGTCAACACCATAAAGTCAGACTAAATGTTCCTCAGCAATATAATTTTTTATCTGGCTATGTTTTGCATACACACACACACACACACACACACACACACACACACACATATATATGTTCATAAATCTTGAGCCAGGACTTGCTCTGAGCAGGGATTCAGACTTACATACCCTATTCATGTAATCCAGCTACAAAATAATTTTAAAGTATCCCTTATATTGCCACAAGAAGTTTAAAGGAAAATATTGAAGCACAAATAAATTATGAAATGTTTATAATAAAAAAGAAAAAAGAATGATTTAAAGTAAAATAAAAATTGGTATAAAGAATAATTATTCTTTTTGATCATCTCTTCATCTTAAAATTAAGGAAATCATAGCAAAAGTCTTTCATTCATTCAGCAATCATTTAAAGTCCTGTTATTTTGTAAGGAAATAAAGATAAATCTTGCACATTTCTTGCCCCCAAGACGCTCCCATTCTAGCAGTGGGGGGCGGGGTATAAAAGTAATAATGGTTCATTTGAGTTGTAATAAAAGAGTTGTATATGAGGCATGATGGGAGAAATAATACACACCTAGAAAGGGGGTGGGAGGACAACATAAAAGAAAACTCAAATGAAGCCTTAAACAGTTAAGTTGAGAGTGACAATATAAGATGGAATATTGGTGGGAAGATAAGCCAAGGGGATGCTATACAAAAAGTAAAGTCTAGAATAACCACGGTTTGGGAAGACAAGGTACTATAGATTCAAAAGGAGAAGAAACAAATTTGTTGGAACTTCAGGATCAAATGTTGATGCCTGCATCACATAAATTGTATGTTTGCATGTATTAAACACATAGAAAATCTACTTTAAAAAAAATAGGATATATTTCAGCCTATAGGCTACCTATAGATTCATTTATTCTTTCACCAAAATTTGAATTATGGGATAAGTAGTGAATAAAAAAGATTCCGAATAACATGGAACTTACATGCTAGCAAGGTAAATAAGTGTTTATTAATTGCACAGTTGTTGATTTTGATTTTGATTTTGATTTTGGCTGGTGTAATATGAAATCATAGTGTGGTAGTACAGTTTATGGGCATTTTAACTGGTTGGGGAGTTAGGGAATAACTTAAGAAATGTTTCTGAGGATGAATATTTAATCTGAGATGGAATGGAAAAGAGGGTATTATTTTGGGGTGAGTGTGGGAGCTTCCAGGCAGAAAAAAAAATAGCTTTTAAGAGATAGAGACATGGAGTCTTAAGAAACTGCATAAAGAGGTAGTGTGTCTGGAATTAGGCAGCTGGAGATTAAGTAGTGCCCCTTTGAAAGTCATGATAACGATTTTGGAAATGTTCTAAGAGCAAGGGGAAGCCATTAAAGAGCCAAACAAGGAATGGCAGAATCAAGCTTGTACTTGAAAACAAACTCAGGGGAATGGTTTAGAGAGCTCAAGAGCTAGTAAAAGGAGACTTGCTTCGGAGCCTACAGCAATAGAGGGAGTGGCTTAGATTAGGGTGAAGGGAATAGAGAGAAGGGAAAAGTAGACTGACTTGAGAGGGATTTACAAGTGCATTAGATAGGCCTAGTTTCTGACTGGATGCTGAAGATAATAAAGGAAAGGGAGATTCCAGCAGCCATACCAGGTACTCTGATTTGCATGACTGGTTGATGCTGATATCATTCTCTGGTACCAGGACCATGGTGACCTCCACTGTCCTGGCTCAGTTCAGAGGTCACCTCTCAAGACTGGCCTCCACTAAACATATCTCTTTAATGGATCCCAAAGTTACTCTCTCTAATCAACCTATTTATTTCTCTCACCACAATTATTATGGAACTACAAATATCTTATTTCCATATGAACATTGAGTTTGAATATATTATTAAAGTTGAAATAATGTTATTATGAGGTCTGTTAGCTGGGTAAATGTCTAACTCTAATTCTAATGATAAAATTTATTAAATTCTATTAAAATTATTTTTCAGAATAAGCACATATGCACTGAGATATCTTACGAGTTTTGTGAGGATTAGCAAATTAATTCCTGTATTAATATGGTGGGATTATATCTGGAATCTAATAGGGGAAGGGAAACCTGCCAGCTTTAGTTAAAGATAATAATTATGACAGACTGATCTATTCATATTTTTTATTTTGACCCAACTCAAAAACAATAAGCTTGGCATTTTATGAAATTTATTATATCAAATGTTAATTGGGGTGCCATGGTGTTTAAGTACATAGCTATATAACTACCATTTCCTTGGAAAATCCATCTATTTTACGAGATATCCAAGTCATATGGGTATATAAATAATGAAATGCTTCTATCAAACAATTGAAGGTAGGCTAAATAAGTCTGAAGTCTTTAAAACCCCACCAATTACTGACAAAATTAAGAAGCAATTTACTTTCATACCACGCTAGGTCTAAGGACATTAAATGAAAGATCTAGGAGACGGCAATTGGCTTATTTTATACTGAAGAACAGCAGCAGCATTTCTAGATCTTTACGTCTTTCTTCTCCAGAAAACGTTGGAATAACCTTGCACTACCTTAAAAATCTTCCTATAGCATGGATTCAAACAAAAGAACAAGGGCTTCATTTTATCAGTGAAATATTTTCCAATGAAGCATTCTTTACCAGATCATAGAGTAGGAAGGCACCCCTTCTTTACATGTAAATAAATAAGAAAGCTATTCAAAACTCTAAATTCACAGAATTTTAGGCTGAAAAAGATTGGGAGAATGATAAAGTGGAATGAACTCTTTAAAGCATGCGAAAGAGAAAACAGAACTCCTTTTTCAAAAATTGAGGCCAACCTAGAGATCAAACTGAAGGCAGATTACACCTAAAGTAAGAGCACTGAAGAAAGAAAGAAAGAAATGGGAGCTCCTCAAAATTAAACACTTTTGTGCATCAAAGAACTTCATCAAGAAAGTAAAAAGACAGCCTACACAATGGGAGACAATATTTGGAAATGACATATCAGATAAAGGTCTAGTATCCAGAATTTATAAAGAGATTGTTCAACTCAACAACAAAAAGACAGCCAATCCAGTTACAAAATGGGAAAAAGACTTGAACAGAC